>SJYT01022629.1:1072196-1102989 GCA_006410635.1 Cephalophus harveyi
GAACCAGTCTGTTGTTCCATGTCCAGTTCGAACTGTTGCTTCCTGACCTGCATACAGATTTCTCAAGAGGCAGGTCAGGTGGTCTGGTATTCCCATCTCTTTCAGAATTTTCCACAGTTGATTGTGATCCACACAGTCAAAGGCTTTGACATAGTCAATAAAGCAGAAATAGATGATTTTCTGGAACTCTTGCTTTTTCCATGATCCAGTGGATATTGGCAATTTGATCTTTGGTTCCTCTGCCTTTTCTAAAACCAGCTTGAACATCAGGGAGTTCACGGTTCATGTATTGCTGAAACCTGGCTTGGAGAATGTTGAGCATTACTAGCATGTGAGATGAGTGCAATTGTGCGGTAGTTTGAGCATTCTTTGGCATTGCCCTTCTTTGGAATTGGATGTCCAGGTATTTTTCACTATGAAAGACCATTTCTGCCTACACTTAAATGCAGTGGTTTGGGCTTTAAATAAAGAAAGAAAAACAGGGGTCTCAATGGAAAGTTTATAAGCTAATGAAAGCTTGAAATGATTTTAAATAAATGAGAACAAAATATTCTCAGTCCAATGAATAGATCTCATTGCTCTAATATTCACAATTAAAATCTCAGATAAAACCTATAGTTTTGAGTTCTCTGTCATAAACTATTCTATGCTGCTGCTGCTACTGCTAAGTCACTTCAGTTGTGTCCGACTCTGTGCGACCCCATAGATGGCAGCCCACCAGGCTCCCCCATCCCTTAGATTCTCTAGGCAAAAATAGTGGAGTGGGTTGCCATTTCCTTTTCCAATGCATGAAAGTGAAAAGTGAAAGTGAAGTCGCTCAGTCGTGTCCGACTCTCAGTGACCCAATGGACTGCAGCCTACCAGGCTCCTCTGTCTATGGGATTTTCCAGGCAAGAGTACTAGAGTGGGGTGCCATTGCCTTCTCCAACTAATTCACTAGTTTGCTGCTGCTGCTAACTCACTTCAGTCGTGTCCGACTCTGCGACCTCGTAGACGGCAGCCCACCAGGCTCCCCCGTCCCTGGGATTCTCCAGGCAAGAACACTGGAGTGGGTTGCCATTTCCTTCTCTAATGCATGAAAGTGAAAAGTGAAAGTGAAGTCGCTCAGTCGTATCCAACTCTTAGCGACCCCATGGATTGCAGACTACCAGGCTCCTCCATCCGTAGGATTTTCAAGGCAAGAGTACTGGAGTGGGGTGCCATTGCCTTCTCTGAATTCACTAGTTTAGTATGCAATAAAATAACAGAGGCTTTGAATAAGTTAAACCGGCTAGTAACAACTAATCAGTTTTCTTCAGTGATTACTGTTCTTCTACATAGGCAGGATAATTAATTCACGAATGGTCTTTCTGGTCTACCTTCAACTATTCTTACACTACATAATCAATTAGGGACATCTTTTTACAGATATATAAAGAGAACACAGGTAGCTTTATGTAAGTTGAGTTTGTTAAAGCTATTTGTTATGACGGGATTTCTGACACAAAAATTGCTCACTGCACACTGAACCCCAGAGAAGTGATGAACCAAGACAGCTGATGTTAGGAGGTATATGGGAGTGGGGTAGGGTGAGAAGTCATGGATGAATTAAAAACTGGCAAGTATCTGCTGAAGCAGAGCCACTTTTTAGGGGGCATAAGAAAAACTGATAAGTCACCATTTTGGTCTCGTTAGAGAAATCCATTTGTTGTTAAGAACTTAAGACCATTAACTACCATTCATGCTGTAATGCAGTAGTCACATTGTTTCCAAAAGGATCCTAAAAACTGTAGTGCAAAAGAAATCTAATACCTTGACACAGTTTCACTGTCTTGAGTTACTCAGTTTTGTTAAGGTCCAAACAGAAACAAGTTGGTAAATCTATGGGGCTTTTCTTTGTGTACTATCTTATTTTTAAGGTAACACCACTGATTATCTTAGTAGCACACTTTAAGACTGCAACTAGATTAGATTCTGTTAGAGCAAAACTGACAATAAGTTTCAAAGCTGTGCTTAATCTGTTAAGGAATTAGTCATTAGGGATAAACTGGGGAACAGGGCAGATGGGATGCCTTTCCCCTTCCTTGGTACTTATTTTAAGTTCCTTATTTGAAGTTCTAGCCCAAGGCACATTGGGGCTTCCCTGGTGGCTCTGCAATGCAGGAGACCTGGGTTTGATCCCTAGGTCAGGAAGATCCCCTGGAGAAAGGAATGGCTACTCACACTCCTGGTATCCTTGCCTGGATAATTCCATGGACAGAAGCTGCAATCCATGGGGTCACAAAGAGTCAGACACGACTGAGCTACTAACACTTCACTTCCAAGGCAGATGTCCTTATGAGTCCTTTTCTCTATTCCCATAAAGGATTGATCTTGTGATCATACCCTCCTAGACCTTGGAGAGTATAGACAGCAGCTCCCCTCAAGACTAGACATTCTTGTATAGTTGTCCCAACTGCCTGTGTTCCATGACCTGGGCACAATGTTGCTAGATGGCGTTGAGACCTAAGAGATTGTCCCCAAACTCCTTAACCCACTCCCATGCTAGATCTAAGTACATGGCTTGAAAAAGGCAGGCTGCAACCATAAAAGATAATATAGTAGTTTCAGGGTAATGTGGTTATAGATATAAGAGGATTTTTAGCTTCCATCTGGTGTTTCCAAGGAAAGACCTGGCAGGATCGTCTCCTGAAGAGAAAACATTACCATAAGCTGTGTAAGGAAAATGAGAAGTCCCAAGAAGCTGCGTTGTCTATACGTCTCTCAGCCTGTGATCTTCTGTTAACTTTGCTGACTGTATCCTTTGAGCTTATTCCAGAATACAGTAATTTTGATAAGATGTGTGTTGAGTGAAATTGAGTTCGCTGTTTCACCAGGAGTACAACTCAATACTGTGGGATATTACCCCCTCTCCCTGCCTCCCCGCCCCTGTGGTTTGAATTGCCAACAAAAAATTAATCAATCAAAGAAAGGATCGGGAAATTTTAACTGAGTCAAGTCCGAGGATTATAATCCAGGAAGAGCATCTCAGAAAGCTCTAAGGACTGTTCCACCCATTGGAAGTCAAGGCACAGTTTACATAAGTTTTTTGAGGCAGAGTGCAAGTCGCTCAGTTGTGTCTGACTCCTACTCAATACTGTGGGATATTACCCCCTCTCCCTGCCTCCCCGCCCCTGTGGTTTGAATTGCCAACAAAAAATTAATCAATCAAAGAAAGGATCGGGAAATTTTTACTGAGTCAAATCTGAGGATTATAATCCAGGAAGAGCATCTCAGAGAGCTCTAAGAACTGTTCCACCCATTGGAAGTCAAGGCACAGTTTACATAAGTTTTTTGAGGCAGAGTACAAGTCGCTCAGTTGTGTCTGACTCCTTGCGACCCCACGGACTATACAGTCCATGGAATTCTCCAGATCAGAATACTGGAGTGGGTAGCCTTTCCCTTCTCCAGGGGATCTTCCCAACCCAGGGATCGAAACCAGGTCTCCCGCATTGCAGCTGGATTCTTTATCAGCTGAACCACAAGGGAAGCCCTTGAGGCAGAAGGCTGTATATTAAATGATGCATTATTGATTATATAAACCAGACTTCAGCACCATGATGGTGGGTCATGTGATCCTTTACAAAATCAACAATCTTATCTTCTAAGGAGTTATCTTGTTGGTACTAGGAGAATGTTGCTGTTTATGGTTAAATAGGTATTCCTGCTGATGGGGGAAGTTTGGTCAATTCATAATGCAGCTACACAATGCAAGGTGCAGGGAGAGGAGAGGCCAAAGAAGAACTTTTATGTTTATAATTTTCTTATCTTGCCATAAATATGAATTTCATTTCACATAACTCTCATTTGGTATTTAGCATGTATTTCTTAAATTGATAGATGGTTTTCACCTATTTATTGTCTTGTCTCCAAAGTTATTTCTCACTGAGCACAGAGATTATCCTTATATTCTTGCGACCCCACGGACTATACAGTCCATGGAATTCTCCAGATCAGAATACTGGAGTGGGTAGCCTTTCCCTTCTCCAGGGGTTCTTCCTAACCCAGGGATCAAACCCAGGTCTCCCGCATTGCAGCTGGATTCTTTACCAGCTGAACCACAAGGGAAGCCCTTGAGGCAGAAGGCTGTATATTAAATGATGCATTATTGATTATATAAACCAGATTTCAGCACCATGATGGTGGGTCATGTGATCCTTTACAAAATCAACAATCTTATCTTCTAAGGAGTTATCTTGTTGGTACTAGGAGAATGTTGCTGTTTATGGTTAAATAGGTATTCCTGCTGATGGGGGAAGTTTGGTCAATTCATAATGCAGCTACACAATGCAAGGTGCAGGGAGAGGGAGGCCAAAGAAGAACTTTTATGTTTATAATTTTCTTATCTTGCCATAAATACGAATTTCATTTCACATAACTCTCATTTGGTATTTAGCATGTATTTCTTAAATTGATAGATGATTTTCACCTATTTATTGTCTTGTCTCCAAAGTTATTTCTCACTGAGCACAGAAAGTATCCTTATATTAACTTTTATGTTTATAATTTTCTTATCTTGCCATAAATACGAATTTCATTTCACATAACTCTCATTTGGTATTTAGCATGTATTTCTTAAATTGATAGATGATTTTCACCTATTTATTGTCTTGTCTCCAAAGTTATTTCTCACTGAGCACAGAAAGTATCCTTATATTCTGTTTCTAGCACAGCACTTGCATGCAGTAGCTGTTCAATTTGAAAAACGACCAAGTGATAAAAACCAGTAAGATGATCCTAGCAAAGCATCCATTTAAGATTGCCAAGACATCACAGGTTACAGAAATGCAGCTGAAGGACAATCACACTGAAATAAATAATTCTTTGCATCCCTATTTTTAATTTCCAGATGGAATTTTCAATAGAATATTTTTTTTAAAAGAGTTCATTTAATAGATATATTTCTAGTGCACAAAACAGAATTTAAAAAAAAATAATAAGAGATCCAGAATGCCTTTCAAGGGCCATTCACAGTTGTTTCATTGACTAATATATCCTGTGGAAAGTATGATGCCTGATGAACTGAAAGCACAAGAGGGAATTTTTCAGTTTTGACATGTCAAGTGAAAACCCCTCCACAAAGCACTTAGTGTTTCTCCAGTAACAAGTTGTTGTCACAAATATTCACTGGCAAAGGTGGAGATGCATGGCAGTGTCAACCATGCTATGTAGCCCACACTCCAGGAGCAAAAACTTTCTCTTCTTTTTTTTAACCATACAAGCTACTTGTGTTTTATCAACAGGATACCACAAAGGCGTGGGCAAAATCAAACTGAACTGGTTTAATCCAAGACGGTGGACAAAGAAAGCTAAAGGTCACTACTTTCCGTGTCTTGATTTCTCTCTGTTTCCATACCAACCCCTCAAAGCTGACGGACACTGGCCCTGACTCATTTCTGTGTTTGTTTCAAAAGTACCTGGTGTTGAGCCGAGATGCTTTGCAGCTGTACTGAGAGGGACACCTGCTTTGAGAGAGACACAGCAATCAGCTGCCCCCAACTGGGCTCTTACTTGACCACAGAATCATGCTTGCACAGATGAAACCTGGGGGAGTGTAGAGTTACCTCTGCTTTATCACCATGCTAAGGTCTCCCCACAAGGAGGGATTTGCACTATGCTTGGCACTATGCTGTGTGCAAAGGAGCTTGGAAGACTGCACATTCCTGGGCTGCCCCTTGAAATCCCCACCCCTTTCCTGGAATCCTGTCGACCTGTCTGCCTCTTGATCCTTAAAATTCCCTTACTCCCTTCCCCTGGGGAACTGTTGCTGTTGGTGCTCAAGCGCCTCTTCTCTATTCTCTGGTCATTGAATTTTCATTCAATGGTTTGGTGTAAGTCTATGTTGCTTGCTCCAAACTCTGTTTCGTTAATTGGCAGTGAAAACTTGAGCGAGAAAGAACCTCCTGACTGAGCTCAGGATGGGAATGGAAGTGAAGGGAGTTCAGTTCAGGTGGGGCCCCAAGAGGGGCCCTCACATCTGATCTAGTTCTCATGTTCATCAACTCCAGTAACACGTTCTGCAGTGGGAGAAAATAGATCAGCCTGGAAGGAAATAAGTAGGTGGTAACAACCACCCCGGAGCACCTGGAACAAATAGATTTCAGGCGATTTCCTTTACCAAAGAAGAGAGATTTTCCTCTTTCCTAACTCTTCCTCCTATTTTTGAAATTTAGGGCAATGGAATCTAGCATTGCCTATGATGGTAGCGAACTAAGAAGTGTTAGAGGTGGGTTAAGTCACCCCATCCCTCTCTGATGGAAGGTTGGCAAATGACTAAACTTAATAACCAGTGCATCAATAATATGACAACAGAAGTCTTTGAAATGATATCAAATATGATGATAATTATAATAACTACCCGTTACTGGATGCCTATCTTGTTCCAGACATTGCACTGAATGGTTTACATATATTTTCTAAACAATCCTGTAATATGAAAATACTCATCTAACTGTGGCTAGTGGGTTATCCCTGGCAGGGACTTGAACTCAGATCCAGGCAAAGTTCATATGTTTAAGGAGTATATCATGTTGCCTTCTTAATAAACACATGGAAAATGTTCAAGTCATCAAGTTCTACTCCATCAGTAATTGAACTCTAAAGCAGTTCTTGAAATACATTTATTAATAGTGTAAATATTAATAGTAGGACATATCACCAATTTTTCAAAAAGCTTTTTAAAAACATAACCAAGATATATTAACCCTCTATTGAAAAATGGGCAACAGTTTGGATTAAGGCATTTGCAGGAAAAAAATGCAAAGAGCAAACCTAAGTGCATAAAAATGTTTTACTTCATTAATTAACATTTTTGTGCTTACCATATGGGGAAAAAATTAAAAAGATGCAAATCTCCACTGTTTTGAAGTTAATAGGCAGTGAGACCTTGAGAAGGGCATCACAAGGCAAGATACTCTGACATCTCTGACAGTGATTTGATGATTGTGTTCTGAAGTCTAAAAATTGTCCATAAACACTTCAGTCTTCAGTTTGAAGAACTTTCAGTTCTTCAAATTTGTTCTAAAGAAGCCATTATCCAACTGTCAGAAGATACAAAGTAATATTCGATCTAAATGGTTGGCTATTATTAGAGAAACAGTAATGATATAGTATATTCATATAATAGAACACACTCTTAAAATGTAATTCTTATCTAAATTTATTAAAGTAGAAAACTTCACTTTCAATTTCAATAGGAATTGAAAATGACAGCTTCTAAAATAGCATATGATAACATATCCATTTTGGTGAAAGGGAAAAGAAAATCCCTTTTCTTCCTCTTTCCCCTTCCTTTTCTTCCTTCTCTTTCTCTCTATTGTTCCCTCTGGAAGTAAACACCTTAAAATATTAACATTAATTATATCTGAGTGGCAGGGTTTGGAATGATCTTCACTTTCTTGTTCCTCTATAATGCATTAATTTCATAATCTGAAAAGAAACAATAAAATTCAGTTAGGCAAAAGATACTTTAAAAATTCATAAAGTACCTGAAGTGTCTTTCCCCATATCTATATAGGTGGTAAAAAGTCCAAAGAGCAGAAAGTACCCAGTACCGAGGGATATTGACTAGATACAGATTAATAGTTTATATGTGCCATTCACTCATTATGCTGCTGGTTGCCATGGCAATGCTAACACAGTTCCAAAAGGCACATTCTGACTTGAATTCTGCCATACTGCACAAGACATTTGTCTTTTATCAACTTCCTTTCCATTTTCTGCATGCACACACACCTGATCCAACTTCCTTCTGATCTTACTTCCTTCTAATGTATCAGAGAGGAAGTGTGGTTCTTTTCTTCCCCAGACCTGACTCCTCACTGTCTGGAGGACTTCGCTTTCTTAATGATTAACCCTTCTTTCTCACACACACATCTCTGATTCCTACCTCTGAATGATCCCATGTCTCTGCTTTGACTATGCATGTGTCCTTCTATTTGTCTAAAGTATTAACCCTGCTGGGTTTGCCCCCTCTGACACCCTGACAATCTTCTCTCACTATGGGAGAGAAAAAAAAGTAACTGGTTTTTATTTCCTGACCTTATTTCTTCACCAATCTCTCCCCTTTGTTTGAAACTCTGGTTTCAGATCACCTCCCCAAACTTCCTTACTTCTTATAACCTCTCTTAAAAATGTAATAATTCCTGGGACTCCCTGGTGGTCCAAGAGTTAACACTTCACCTTCCAATGCAGGGGGGGTGGGTTCAGTCCCTGGTGGGGGAGTTAAGATGCCTCAAATGTCATGGCCAAAAACCCAAAACATAAAACAGAAGCAATATTGTAACAAATTCAATAAAGAATTTTTAAATGGTCCATATCAAAAATATTTTAAAATAAATTTTCCTAATTGATAGATTTTATTTTTATTTTGGAAATTTAAAAATATATTGTAAAATATAAGGAGGAAAATAGCGTTCATCAATGCAGGCTCCCAGTGATAACATTCTTTCTAGTTTATTAACTTCTTGATCATTGCATTAATCCTTTTGTTTTGTATTTTCAAACATTATGAGTATTTCCAGCGTCTTTACATGATCCTGATTCCATTTTTCAGCAATATTTTTCTTCTTTATTTGTAATTTATTTTTTCTATATTATTACTTCTTTGAGCCTGTTATCCCCTCTTTTAAAAATCCTTCTATTTTTCTACTATGTCTTCCTTAAGTTTATTTTATTTTCTGGATTCATATTTCTATTAACCTGTTCTGTAATGTGAAACATTTCTTCCCACTTTTTTGACCTATGTGTTTTTCTTCTAGATAAAATAGGTGAAATGAACCCTCCCTTCCTCCCTTTCTACAATCCTTCCTTCCTGTCCCTTACCACCCCCCCCATTCATCCTTCCTCCTTTTTTATCCTGCAGTAATTTGCTGAGTTTAATGCCATTTCTTTTTATATTACTCATTGTATATTATTCTGAGATGAAGCAGTCATCTAGTTGCCTCTGAGAATTGTTTGTGTTTTCCTTTAAACTATTGTGTCAGGGAGGAACAATGTTGTATCCTATTCAATTGTCTGAAGCTCAAGGGCATGGTAGGGATGGATTGAGGTTGTCTTAGACTTCCTGTGATATTTGAGATCTTTCCTTCTTCAGAGATTGGGCCTCAGAGAACTGTACACTTCATCTTTGGTTAAAAAATCCTATGTTGGATAATTTTGGACTTTGATTTATTTCTCCAATTTAGTGCAGACCAAGGAGATTTTGTATATCTGTCAACTGAAATTTCTCTTTCTCTGTTTCTCTGGTTTTCCTCCTATTATGTCCTTATTTCACCATTGGAGTAGATTGTTGGTTTTTTCCACTCTGAATACCTCTTTTCCATATGACTTTGCTGCTCAATCCTTCGAATGTGGGCTAGACTTGTGACTTATTTTGACCAATCGAATGTGGCAGAAGTGACTTTTTTCCACTAAAGAGGTTGTCCACTGATGTGGTCACCATGCGGCTTATGGTTTCAGCTCTGAAAATGCTCCTACCGCCATGTAAGGAGGTCAATGCTTAACTACTGAGTGATGAAAGACTACGTAGGAGAGAGGCTCCACTCACAGCCTGTTCTAAGGGCTCAAACAAGAATGTGAGGCCATCTGGCGGTCTAACTCCAGTGGAGCTGCCAGATAACTGCAGCTGTATGAACAGCCCCAAAGGAGACCATCAAAAAAGCACCCAGCTGAGCACACCCAAGGAGTAATGAGATATATTAAATCATTATTTTAAGCTACTATGTCTTAGGTTTTTATGCAAAAATGTATCATTGGAAAACTCAGCAGTGGCCACCGGACTGGAAAACGTCAATTTTCATTCCAATACCAAAGAAGGGCAATGCCAAAGAATGTTAAAACTATGGTGCAATTGCACTCATTTCACATGCTAGCAAGGTTATGCTCAAAATCCTTCAAGCTAGGATTCAGCACTATGTGAACCAAGAACTTCCAGATGTTCAAGCTGGATTTCAAAGCAGAAGAACCAGATATTAAGTTGCCAACATTCGTTGGTCATGGAGAAAGAAAGGGAATTCCAGAAAAACATCTACTTGGGCTTCATTGACTATGCTAAAGCCTTTGTGTGGATCACAACCATCTGTGGAAATCCTTAAAAAGATGGGAATACCAGACCACCTCATCTGTCTCCAGAGAAAGCTGTATGTGGTTCAAGAAGCAACAGTTAGAACCGGACATAGAACAACTGACTGGTTCAAACTGAGAAAGGAGACTGACAAGGCTGTATATTGTCTCCCTACTTATTTAACTTACATGCAGAGTGTGTGTGAAAGTTGCTCAGTAGTATCCAACTCTTTGCGACCCCATGGACTATACAGTCCATGGAATTCTCTAGGCCAGAATACTGGAGTGGGTAGCCTTTCCCTTCTCCAGGGGAGCTTCCCAACTCAGGGATCGAATCCTGATCTCCTGCATTTTAGGTGGATTCCTTACCAACTGAGCCACAAGGGAAGCCCAAGAATACTGGAGTGGGTAGCCTATCCCTTCTCCTGGGGATCCTCCCAACCCACGAATCGCACTGGGGTGTTCTGCATTGCAGGCGGATTCTTTACCAAGGAAGCATGTATGCAGAGTACTTCATGCAAAATGCCAGGCTGAATGACTCACAGCTGGAATAAAGACTGCTGGGAGAAATATAAATAATCTCAGGTATGTAGATGATATAGCACTCTAATGACAAAAAGTGAAGAACTAAAGAGTCTCTTGATGACGGTGAAAGACGAAAGTGAGAAAGCTGACTTAAAACTCAGCATTAAAAAACTGAAGATCCTGGCATCCAGTCCCATCACTTAATGGCAAATAGAAGGGGCGAAGTGGAAGCAGTGACAGATTTTATATTCTTGGGCTTCGAAATCACTGCAGATGGTAATTGCAACCAAGAGATTAAAAGACGCTTGCTCCTTGGAAGGAAAGCTATGACAAACCTAGATAGTATAAAATTGAACCTGGAAAACTGCAGCCACTGCAACACTAAAGAGCAGTTCGCCCCCTGCTGGCCATATTAGAACTGTTCAGTTCAGTCAGGCAGTCGTGTCCGACTCTCTGCGACCCCATGGTCTGCAGCACGCCTATTTTCACCACGCAGGACAATATCCTTGAGGTCCATTCAAGTTGTTCAAGTTGTTGCATAAATCACTAGTTGGTCCTTTTTAATTGATAACTGGTGTTCTTATTATGAATGTTCAAGAGTCTACTTGCTCATCTATTATAGGACATTTAGTTATTTCCAATTTTTAGTTCAGTTCAGTTCAGTCGCTCAGTCGTGTCCGACTCTTTGCGACCCCATGAATCGCAGCACGCCAGGCCTCCCTGTTCATCACCATCTCCCGGAGTTCACGCAGACTCACGTCCATTGAGTCTGTGATGCCATCCAGCCATCTCATCCTCGGTCGTCCCCTTCTCCTCCTGCTCCCAATCCCCCCCAGCATCAGTCTTTTCCAATGAGTCAACTCTTCGCATGAGGTGGCCAAAGTACTGGAGTTTCAGCTTTAGCATCATTCCTTCCAAAGAACACCCAGGGCTGATCACATGTAAAACTGCTATAAAGAATCATGCGTGGGTTTTTGTTTAGACACAAGTTTTGATTTCTCTGGGATAAATTGTCCAGGAAGACAATTATTGGGTTATATTGTAAGTGTATGTTTAGAGGTTTTTGTTTGTTTTGAGAAATTGCCTAACTATTTTCCAGGGTGGCCATACCATTTTACATTGCCACCTGTGGTGTATGAAAGATCCAGTTTTCCTTCATCCTTGCCAACAATCTGGGTGTTAATATTTCATTTGTCCTGTTTAGACAGATGTGCAATGCATTTCCTTATTTGCTAATATGTTTAATATGTTTTAATGTCTTTATTTGCCACCTGTAAATCCTCTAGTGCAATATCCTTCATGTCTTGTTTATTTTTTGATTGAATGGTTTATTAATTATTTTTTTTTACTATTGTATTTTGAGAATTCTTTTAACATTCTGGATATGAATTCTTTATCAGATATGTAGGCTTGGAAATATTTTCTCTCAGTCTGTAGATTGTCTTTTCCACTTCTTAACAGGGATTTGTTAAGAAATTTTGATGCATTTACTTAGCAAAATTAAAATGCTTTTAATTTCAATGAAGTCTGATTTATCCTACTTTTTTAAAATCACTTTTTTGAATCTTGCTGTTGGTGTTAAGTCTAAGACCACTTCACGAAACATTTAGGTCCTGAAGATTTTCTCCTGTGATTTCTTTGAAAAAGCATTACCATTTCATGTTTTACATATAAACCTATGATCTAAAATTTTGAATTAATTTTTGTACAAAATGTGAGCTTCAGTTCAGTTCAGTTCAGTTGCTCAGTCGTGTCCGACTCTGCGACCCCATGAATCACAGCACGCCAGGCCTCCCTGTCCATCACCAACTCCTGGAGTTCACTCAGACTCACGTCCATCGAGTCCGTGATGCCATCCAGCCATCTCATCCTCTGTTGTCCCCTTCTCCTCCTGCCCCCAATCCCTCCCAGCATCAGAGTCTTTTCCAATGAGTCAACTCTTCGCATGAGGTGACCAAAGTACTGGAGTTTCAGCTTTAGCATCATCCCTTCCAAAGAAATCCCAGGGTCGATCTCCTTCAGAATGGACTGGTTGGATCTCCTTGCAGTCCAAGGGACTCTCAAGAGTCGTCTCCAACACTACAGTTCAAAAGCATCAATTCTTCGGTGCTCAGCCTTCTTTACAGTCCAACTTTCACATCCATACGTGACTACTGGAAAAACCATAGCCTTGACTAGACGGACCTTAGTCGGCAAAGTAATGTCTCTGCTTTTGAATATGCTATCTAGGCTGCTCATAAGTTTAGGGTTAGGTTAGGGTTAATATTTTTGCCCACAAGTATTCAGTTGCTCCAGCATTATATGTTGAAAAGTGTATGCTTCTTCCATTGCATTCCCTTCATGCCTTTGTCAAAAACCAATCCGGTGGATCTTTATGGCTCTCTTTCTGGGTTCTCTGTTCTCTTCCATTGATCTAGGTATCTATCTCTCCATCAACACAGCACAGTCTGTTTACTGTACCTATACAGTAAGACTTAAAATCAGGTAGGGTGAGTCCTCCCATGTGATTATATTTTTTCTTCAAAATTGTTTTAACTACCCTAATTACTTTACTTTTCCAAATAATTTTAAAATAAACTTGACCTTACCAATAAAATATCTTCTGGAACTTTTATAGAAATTGCAATGAACATATGGGGTTAGGGTTTTAGGGTTAGGGTTAGGGTTGTTAGGGTTAGTGTTAAAGAACCCATCTGCCAATGCAGGAGACATAAGAGATGGGGGTTCGATTCCTGGATCAGGACAATCCTCTGGAGTAGGAGACGGCCACCTGCTCCAATATTCTTGGCTGGAAAATTCTACAGACAGAGGAGCCTGGTGGGTTACAGTCCATGGGGTTACAAAGAGGAGGAGGCGACTGAACACACACACACTCACACACACAGATCAATGTGGAGAGAATTGACATGTTTTCCAATCCATGACCACAATATGCCTCTTCATTTATTTATATCTTCTGTTTTTTTTTTTTAAACTTATATTTTCGTTTTCATCATGTCCCTTGTAGCTCATTCGATAAAGAATCTGCCTGCAGTGCAGAAGACCTCAGTTCGATCCCTGGGTTGGGAAGATTCCCAGGAGAAGGGAATGGCAACCCACTTCAGTATCCTTGCCTGAAAAATCTCATGAACAGAGGAGCCTGGTAGGCTGCAGTCCATGGGGTCACAAAGAGTCAGGCACAACTGAGCGACTAACACTTACTTACTTATTAGATTTACACTCAGATTTTTTTTCTACCATCTGTAAATAGTATTGTATTTAAGATTTTGATCTACAAATGTTCATTGCTAATGTATAGAAATACAATTCATTTTTATATATTGATCTTGTATCATGCAATTTTTCTGAACTCTTTTACTAGTTCTAGGATTTTTTCAGATAGATTTCTTAGAATTTTTATGTAGATAATCATACCATCTATAAATGAGAACAGTTATATTTCTTCCTTTCCAACCTACATTCCTTTAAATTTCCTTTCTTGCTTTATTTCTCTGACTATAACTTACAGTATTATGTTGAATAGCAGTGGTGAATGGGTATCCTTACCTTGTTCCCAATTCTAACAGGAAATGTTGTTTTTTCACCCTTAAAAATAATGCTAACTGTAGATTTTTTGACAAATATTGGTTGATAGAAATGCCATCTTGTTTAATTTTTTCAGTCAAATTAAATCTGAACCTTAGTTGCTATGTTTATGATGAGGATCCATTTTTTGTGTATGTAAAAACAGGTTTATATAAAACAATTAGAAAAATAATAAGCAATACTGTTATGAAGAATTTTCCTCTACTCTTCAAAGTTTCTTTTAGTTCATCTAATAGTCACATTGACATGAAACTGAAATAGATAAACAGGAGAAAAAGTGGAAAGTGAAGTAGCTCAGTCATGTCCGACTCTTTGTTGACCCCATGGACTATAGCCTACTAGGTTCCTATCCATGGGATTTTCCAGGCAAGAGTACTCGAGTGGGTTGCCATTTTCTTCTCCAGGGGATCTTCCTGACCCAGGGATTGAACCCAGGTCTCCCACATAGTAGGCAGACGCTTCAGCATCTGAGCCACCAGGGAAGTCCTAGAATAGGAGAAAAGCAAAATTTAACTTTGAACTTATGGGGGCTCCACAGTTGTGAGCAATTCAAAAACAGAAGGGTAAAATGAAATCTGTATGCCATTAGGGTCTGGGCCTCACAAGGGCAGGAAGGTCATTACCGGGCAATAAGAGGGAGAGCAGATGTTGGGCAACTGGAGCGTTTGCCCTACCGCACAGATGGGCCACTTAAATAAAACTGATCCCTGGCAGTAATTCTAATTCTGGGAAAGACTCCTAATTTAAATTCTTCTACAGAAGGGGCAAAATTTCTCCTGAATCCACAGAGTCTTCATTGCTTTTAGTACAAAATAATCTAACCACCAGAGTGGAGCGATTCATTGTGGAGAGAGTCATTCTGAACCCCTTCAATACAAAGAAAACACACTCTTGTGTCTTTTCATATAGTGAGTATATGAAAAGTCATTTAGTGACTATATGAAAAGTAGTGATCACATTAACACTCACTTGATCAATTGCTTTAAAAGTATCTTTTGTATTTTCTCTCGGTTATTGTTTTTCTTCTTATCACAAAGTCTTCATCCTTATGAATTAAAGTAAGAAAAAAAAAAAACCCAAATCACCAACTACAGTTGGCCCTTGCCATTGTGTTTATGTAGAATTGATAAGCTGTAATCACTTTGCCAAAAAAAAATGAGGTGACTCTCATTTTATTGATAGGATGAACTGGAAAATCAAAACCTTTAAAATATTATTAGATCTCTTAGTCAAAAAGAGTGAAATATCATCATAGGATCTCTTCAGTTTAGGAAATATTAGGGGCATGAACTAGGTGTACAGATGCCATGGGAATTCCTTGGGGAGCATTGCGTAGCATTTTGAGTATCTATAAGAGCACTGAACACCAAGAGGAGCTGTTTGCAAGAGTATCCTAAAGACGTGCCTTCTCCAGTATCACAAGAGTCACTGAAGTCTCGATCAATCAGTGGAGACCTTCCCCAGGCAAGTGGAAGCTCTCGGAACGGCCAGGGGTGGCTGCCGATTCCACTGGCACATTTCTTTGAACGGGCTTCTACTATTTTTTTTTTTTTTTCCTACTGGCGTTTGCTTTAACAACAACAGTGATAAACAGAGGACAAAGCCCAGAAACGATAGCCACATCGAATTTATTTGGTTCTTGATATACAACTTGCCCATCAGCAATGCTTCTCTTCATCCAGCAGGTGGTGGTAAGTGATTATGAGAAATACTATAATCGCCCTGAAGAACCTAGACGTTTGCCTTGGGCTGTTTGGAAAAGTAATTCTAAGAATGTATTGGACATCGTGCTTTTCTGAAGTTATCTTTTAATTTGAATATCTCCTGGAAATATTTTTATTTTGTGCCTCTAAACTAGTGAAGTGGTACTTTCAAAGCATAAAGCAGATTTTCAGCTGAAGTACTGTAGTTGAAGAGGGGCATGAAGCCACTCTCCCCCAGATACAGCAGAACTTTGGGGCTTCAAAGACCCTGCTTTGGCTCAGTTTCTCATTGGAACAACTGACCAGTAATTCTTTTTTTTTCTCTAGTTTTTTTTTTTTTTTTTCAGATTTATTGAGGTACGATTGCCAAATAAAATTGTAATATATTTAAAGTACACAGTGTGATTTGATATCCTGGTGGCTCAGTAGTAAAGAATCTGCCTGCCAATGTAGGAGATCCAGGTTTGATTCCTGGGTTGGGAAGATCCCCTGGAGAAGGAACTGGCAACCCACTTCTGTATTCTTTTTTTTCTTTTTTCTTAGTATAAATTTGTTTATTTTAATTGGAGGCTAATTACTTTACAATACTGTATTGGCTTTGCCATACATTGACATGAATCTGCCACGGGTGTACATGCATTCTCCATCGTGAACCCCCCTCCTACCTCCCTCCCCATATCATCCCTCTAGGTCATCCCAGGGCACCAGCCCCAAGCATCTTGTATCATGCATCAAAACTGAACGGGCGATTCGTTTCACATATGATAATATACATGTTTCAGTGCCGTTCTCCCAAATCATCCCACCCTCGCCCTCTCCCACAGAGTCCAAAAGACTCTTCTATACATCTGTGTCTCTTTTGCTGTCTCACATACAGGGTTATCATTACCATCTTTCTAAATTCCATATATATGCGTTAGTATACTGTATTGGTGTTTTTCTTTCTGGCTTACTTCACTCTGTATAATCAGCTCCAGTTTCATCCACCTCATTAGAACAGATTCAAATGTATTCTTTTTAATGGCTGAGTAATACTCCATTGTGTATGTGTACCACAGCTTTCTTATCCATTCATCTGCTGATGGACATCTAGGTTGCTTCCATGTCCTGGCTATTATAAACAGTGCTGTGATGAACATTGGGGTACATATGTCTCTTTCAATTCTAGTTTCCTTGGTGTGTATGCCCAGCAGTGGGATTGCTGGGTCATAAGGCAGTTCTATTTCCAGTTTTTTAACGAGTCTCCACACTATTCTCCATAATGGCTGTGCTAGTTTGCATTCCCACCAACAGTGTAAGAGGGTTCCCTTTTCTCCANGTGTGTATGCCCAGCAGTGGGATTGCTGGGTCATAAGGCAGTTCTATTTCCAGTTTTTTAACGAGTCTCCACACTATTCTCCATAATGGCTGTGCTAGTTTGCATTCCCACCAACAGTGTAAGAGGGTTCCCTTTTCTCCACACCCTCTCCAGCATTTATTGCTTGTAGACTTTTGGATAGCAGCCATTCTGACTGGTGTGAAATGGTACCTCATTGTGGTCTTGATTTGCATTTCTCTGATAATGAGTGATGTTGAGCATCTTTTCATGTGTTTGTTAGCCATCTGTTTGTCTTCTTTGGAGAAATGTCTGTTTAGTTCTTTGGACCATTTTTTGATTGGGTCATTTATCTTTCTGGAATTGAGCTGCAGGAGTTGCTTGTATATTTTTAAGATTAATTCTTTGTCCGTTGCTTCATTTGGTATTATTTTTTCACATTCTGAAGGCAGTCTTTTCACCTTGCTTATAGTTTCCTTTGTTTTGCAGAAGCTTTTAATTTTAACTAGGTCCCATTGTTTTATTTTTGCTTTTGTTTCCAATATTCTGGGAGGTGGGTTATAGAGGATCCTGCTGTGATTTATGTCAGAGAGTGTTTTGCCTATGTTCTCCTAGGAGTTTTATAGTTTCTGGTCTTACATTTAGATCTTTAATCTATTTTAAGTTTATTTTTGTGTATGGACTGTGGCTCAGATCATGAACTCCTTATTGCCAAATTCAGACTGAAATTGAAGAAAGTAGGGAAAACCACTCGGAGAAGGCAATGGCATCCCATGCCAGTACTCTTGCCTGGAAACTCCCCCATGGACTGAGGAGCCTGGTAGGCTCCTCAGTCCATGGGGTCGCTGAGTCAGACACGATTGAGCGACTTCACTTTCACTTTTCACTTTCATGCATTGGAGAAGGAAAAGCCCTGGGATTTCTTTGGAAGGAATGATGCTAAAGCTGAAACTCCAGTACTTTGGCCACCTCATGTGAAGAGTTGACTCATTGGGAAAGACTTTGATGCTGGGAGGGATTGGGGGCAGGAGGAGAAGGGGACGACAGAGGATGAGATGGCTGGATGGCATCACTGACTCGATGGACATGAATCTGAGTGAACTCTGGGAGTTGGTGATGGACAGGGAGGTCTGGCATGCTGCGATTCATGGGGTTGCAAAGAGTCGGACACGACTGAGCGATTGAACTGAACTGAACTGAATGATCAACAGGTACATGAGAAGGTACTCAATATCACTAATTATCAGGGAAATGCAAGTCACAAACACAATGAGCAGGGCTATCATCAAAGAGAAAGAGATAAGTGTTGATGATGTACAGCCACTATAGAAAACAGTATGGAAGTTTCTCAAAATAAAACTACCACATGATCCAGATATCCTGCTTCTGGGTATGTATGCAAACGAAATGAAACAACTGTCTGGAAGAGTTATCTGCATCCTCATGATTGTTACAGCATTATCTACCATAGTCAAAACACTGAAGCAACCTTTCCAGTCAATTGATGGATAATATGGTGTAAATGTACAATTGAATGTTCAGTTCATTTCAGTAGCTCAGTCGTGTCCGACTCTTTGTGACCCCGTGAATCACAGCATGCCAGGCCTCCCTGTCCATCACCAACTCCCAGAGTTCACTCATACTCACTTCCATCGAGTCAGTGATGCCATCCAGCCATTTCATCCTCTGTCATCTGTCGGGAGCCAGTGTGAGGAATCATGCCCATGGCAAAGGTCATGAGGAAGGAGGCCTGACAATACACAAAGGTGGGATCAGGCCTCAGGGGTCACCCTGGACATTCTCGAGCATCTACCCCCAAAACCAGATTCTGCCTACTTTACTGTATTATGCTTTCACCTACACTTCTGACATTACGGGGAGCTATCCCCACCCACCCACCTCTCTCTGAAAAGGAGCTAACTTAGAGCTCCAGTTAATAAATCTCCTGGGCGTGACAAGAGTGTTTCAGTCCAAAAACTCCTCTGATGTCTCTCTAGACTGCCTGACAGGTTTATCCAGCCTCATGTGATTGTTCACAGCCTCCCAACTGTGAGAGGCATGAGATGCTTTAAACTTTCTAAATACAGATTCTTTTGAGAAGTTAGAAAGTTATTAGTATAGTATTAGCAAGTTAGTTAGAAATTATACCGGTGGAAGATTTCATTATTGAGCCAATATTTGCTGCTAAGCCTCCATATCCTTTGTCCCTTATACACACTAATTGATATAACTAGCATACAGGAGAAATAAGGATTAATCTTGATATTAATCACTTTAGACCTTAGGCTAAGTGAATTCTTTTCTTGATTATAGCCCACTGCACCTTTGCCATGTAGGAATGCAACTTTATCTGGTGCCTTCGGAGGGTGGTGCCTGACTTAAGAAAAATCACCTTTGGAGAAAATAAGTGTTTTGGTTGACTAATCATCATCAGAAAGGGTCATAAAATGTTAGCAGGCCTCTTGGCCATAAGATGATGTAAATCACCTGAGAACTTTGTATATCAGAAGGAATGCAGAAAGAAAGTGTGGTTTCAATAAGGGTCAGGATCGCTGACCCTGCGTGACTTTGTATTTTCCATTTATCTCTATGTATAAAAAAAGTATAAAAGCGGACCTGGAAAATAAAGAAATGGACCAGTTCCTGGAAAGACTGATTTCCCCCATGTGGTCTTTTCTCATTCTCTTCTTTTCTGGCTGAATTCCCATCTGGAGCGCGGCAGCTATCCGTGTCTACTTATTTGCCCTGACTTCTAAGACCCATGCGAAAGCAAGCCCAGGGCAGGGCACCCTCCACTATTCAAGCGGGCGCCGGTGGCCTACGTAGACGGTGCAAACCCCTTGTCTCGGGGTTTTATTGGTTCTCCGCATAAACCAAGTTATTCAGCCTCTTTTCTCCACTGATTTTCCTACTACACTATTCTTATATAATCTCTCTCCATATCTTTAATTAAAGAATTTTCCTCTAGATGCCGACTCCATCCCTGCTTCAAATTACCCTGGATCCACCAGGGCTGGACCCTGGCAGTTGTTCCCTTTTCCTCCCGCCCCCAATCTCTCCCAGCATCAGAGTCTTTTCCAATGAGTTAGCTTTTCGCATGAGGTGGCCAAAGTATTGGAGTTTCAGCTTTAGCATCACTCTTTTCAAAGAACACCCAGGACTGATCTCCTTCAGAATGGACTGGTTGGATCTCCTTGCAGTCCAAGGGACTCTCAAGAGTCTTCTCCAGCCCCACAGTTCAAAAGCATCAATTCTTTGGCATTCAGCTTTCTTCACAGTCCAACTCTCACATCCATACATGACTACTGGAAAAACCATAGCCTTGACTAGACAGACCTTTGTTGCTATTTGACCACAAAAAAGGAGGAAATCTTACCATTTGAAACAACATGGAAGAACGTTGAGGGCATGATGTTAAGTGAAGTACTTCAGACAGAAAAAGACAAACACTGTATGATCTCACTAATATATTGAATTAAAAAGAAAAAAAAAAAAAAACTGAACTTACAGAAAGAGAACAGATTGATGATTGCCAGAGTTAGGAACTAGGGGAAATAGGTGAATAGGATCAAAAGCTAAAAACAGAAAAAAAGGATTCACCTCCTTTGGCAATGACACTGAGCTTGCTTTTCCACCCCTGTCACTCCCCTTCACCCTTAACCCCAAGCCTCTGGCTTCCACCTCTGTTACTCCCCTTCACCCTTAACCCCACGCCTCTGGAAGATTCTGACTTGGTTTATGCCTCAGGGTAAAATATCCTTATTTTATAATATGTGCTTCTCAGGAGTCTAGCGAGCAGATATTCCACTGTGGGTTTCTGGTGGGGACTTTGAGCCTGTGTCTGAGACATCATGGTAACCTCAGTGGCTATGGTCGAACTTGGCACATAGTATATACTCAAATGGCTGTGGTTTTGGTTATTGCCACAGAGTAAATTTGCAATTCTTTTACACTGATCATTTGACCCCAACCAAATTATTAAGGTCACTTTTTATTTCTCATCTTCATTCACCCTATTGTATTTGTTACATTTTACTCAAACCAGGACCCATGATACACCCCCATGGCCACCTCCCACCATCCCCATCTTTGTGTATGCTCTGCCCTGTCCCCCTGGAATGTCTTTACCCATCTCCCTCAAGGTTTTACTCAGATGCCCTTTCTTCTGTGGTGCTTTTTTCTCTCCTTATTCTTTTAATTCTGCCACTCTAAGTAATCTGATCTCTCCACAGCATGTCTCCAAATTTGTCCACTAATTCCTAAAATTCCGTGAAAAGGGGAAACTGAACTAATCCACTGTGGTTGACTGGACCACACAGGGGAATGCCAGAGTTCATGAAGGATATTCTGAGAGTCTTGCCAAAGTCACTCCCTTGTCCAGACCAAACAAGAGTGTGAGTGATGGATAGAGATTTCGGATGTGGGGTAAATGAAGGGGAGGAGGGCAAGGCTGGCAGGACTTGAGTTCTGTCTATTTAAAGAGGCTGCCCGTTGGGCAGCCCTCCCTGGAGGGGAGAAGGCCATCTGTGCTCTCATCCATATCAAAGGGACCGTTAACACCCTCCGGGCCAGGTCTGTTAGCCTTCCTCATAAAACCGTGTTTGGAGAGATATCTCTGGGGAGGGAATTTGGGGTTGAAACTGGAAGAAAGCAAGCCTGAAACTTAATTGGGAAGTAAGAGATATATCAAGGGGGAAAAGACAACAATTTTGAAGTGGAAAATATCTCGTGAGGAGTAAAAATAGCAGCTTTTAGGTGGCATATGAGGCAGTTGGGCTGCTAACCCTCTCATTAGTTGACTTCCTGTGCCCCCCGGGGACTGTCCTCTGAAGGCTGATTGCTGTCTTCAGTGCTTCTAACCAGCTGGGATCACTACTTTGGCCATGGATTCTGACATGGCAGGAAGACAGGTAGCTTAGCAAAGAGTTAAAGAAGCTTTGTTTTGAAAAAGCTGATTTACCAATCATTTATCAAGAATTTGTTGGGTATCTGCTAAGAACAGATACCAAGTATCTGTCAAGAGTATCTGCTAAGAGTATCTGCCAAGAACAGTGACAGGTGCTAGGAGAGGGAGAGATACAAAAATAAACATGTGATTCAAATTTTGTTTTGTTTTGTTTTTCTCCCCTTTGGTGTTTTGGATAAAGTGAATGGTTTTCATCTGGGAAGACAATATAAAGAATAAAGTGGTTGCTTATGCTAAAAATGATTCTGCTGCTGCTGCTGCTAAGTCACTTCAGTTGTGGCGGACTTTGTGCAACTCCATAGACGGCAGCCCACCAAGCTCCGCTATCCCTGGGATTCTCCAGGCAAGAACACTGGAGTGGGTTGCCATTTCCTTCTCCAATGCATGAAAGTGAAAAGTGAAAGTGAAGTCGCTCAGTTGTGTCTGATTCTTCATAACCTCATGGACTTCAGCCCACCAGGCTTCTCCGTCCATGGGATTTTCCAGGCAAGAGTACTGGAGTGGGTTGCCATTGCCTTCTCCGAAAAATGATTCTACCTAGTGATTTTTTTTTTTTCTGGCCTCACTGTGAGGCATGTGGGATCTTAGTTCCTAAGCCAGGGATTGAACTCATGCCCCCTGCACTGGGAGGATGGAGTCTTACCCACTGGACCACCAGGGAAGTGCCTACCTTGTGATTGTTGACTCTAAGGCAATGGCACCCCACTCCAGTACTCTTGCCTGGAAAATCCTATGGACGGAGGAGCCTGGTGGGCTGCAGTCCATGGGATCGCGAAGAGTCGGACACAACTGAGCGACTTCATTTTCACTTTTCACTTTCATGCATTGGAGAAGGAAATGGCAACCCACTCCAGTGTTCTTGCCTGGAGAATCCCAGGGACAGGGCAGCCTGGTGGGCTGCCATCGATAGGGTCGCACAAAGTCGGACACTACTGAGGCGACTTAGCAGCAGCAGCAGCAGAGCTCACTCCTCTTCTTCATTTCAATTTAGTACACTTTTAGCAAACCCATACCCTGTGCTAAATACTTTGATGGGCCCGAGGAATATATATTTGAATAAAATATCATCTATTTTTTCTTTAAGAAGCTCACTGCCTAGTGCTGGAGGCAGATTCATAAACTTCTAATATTATCCCTAGATAAGTTATAATTAATGGAGGTACAAAGTACAATGGAGACATGTAAGAAAAAGTTGAAGGAGGCATTATGGAGGACTTAGAACAGTTTGCTGCTATTTTTTTCTCTCTTTCAGTCATATGCTTTTTTATCACAAACTACTTGCTAGGTCCTGGCATTGCTGATCCAGAGAGTTAAGTTAGACAAAATTTTCCAGTAGGAAGAGAACACTACCTGTGACAATTTGGCTTTTCCACTGCAGTGGCACCCCACTCCAGTACTCTTGCCTGGATAATCCCATGGATGGGGTAGCCTGGTGGGCTGCAGCCCATGGGGTCGCGAAGAGTCAGACACGACTGAGTTACTTCACTCTCACTTTTCACTTTCATGCATTGGAGAAGGAAATGGCAACCCACTCCAGTGTTCTTGCCGGGAGAATCACAGGGACGGGGGAGCCTGGTGGGCTGCCATCTACGGGGTCGCACAGACTCGGACACGACTGAAGTGACTTAGCAGCAGCAGCAACTGAGCCTCAAAAGTCCTCTCAACACACCAGCTCAGGGAAGCCATTCATAGCCATTGCCATTTGCACAGGACAGACCTATTTTTCACCTCGGCCTCCCTCCTGAAATGATGTTCTGCTCCTCCTTTCCTTTAATTCTTATGGGTCTAAAATTCCTGTTTTTGTGCCCTAACATTCCCTGATGAAAGATTAATTCAGGTTTTGTAATTTTAAATTGTGAACTTATCTTCATCCATGGAAATTCTCCACAGCTTGGCTTGGGAATGTGCCATTCCAAAAAGTTTTCCAGTTTGCTTTAGTCAGGCACACTGAAGATATTAGCATTTGGGGACTAACTTTTATGTTAATCTCCTAGCTTGAGGGTTCCCAGACTAAATAATTTCCAACCTGTTTCAAACCTCAAACTACTTATGGAAAGACCCACAACTTTCAAAGTCAAAAGAGAGGCTTTTTCCTATCCAGGTAGACAAAACCATTTATCCTTGCTAGAAGCTTGATTTTTTTTCTAGACCATCCTTTCAAGTGTTCTTGCTTTACTGGGTGGGGAGCTTAGGGTGGTGATCTTATTTTCATTTCTATCTCTCGGTATCAGAGCTTCACACTCTGTGTTCACATGGATGCTAAGACCCCAGACTTACGGTTACTGGGACTAGAAACCCTCCTCCCTCCTGGACAGCCCTGGTGTTACTTTGTATTTATAGCTTTAGTTTTTAATATCTTACTATTTGAAGACACTATAGAATTCCTCCTCCCCTCCCCCCCACCCCTCGAGAGCTCAACCATGCATTTTTAAGATTTTGGTAACATGTTACCCAGAATTTCTAGGTTTAGATATGGTAGGAGAATGTTCAAGTTGTTTACTGCCCAGAAAGAGAAACTATCCAGCAAACACGTAATACCTAACATCATTCAAGCCATCCTTAGCATCCAAAGACACACATGAAAACAGAGAGGGGCCTGTGACAATGTCTGATTATTTTGGCCTCTACAGGTTCTAGATATAGAAGGGTGTGTCCTGCCTTCTACTCCTTATGGCTGAAACAAATGATATATTAATAGTTCAGGCATGAACCAAATCAATTTTTAGTGTACAAATAACGGTCACATTTCTTTATTTTTTATAGTATAACTTTGAAAGAGTCTAATGTCTCTCTGTTAAGGCTTCACTCTCTCCAGAATATTATTCAAAAACTCCTAGGGATTATTCCGGAGAAGGCAATGGCACCTCACTCCAGTACTCTTGCCTGGAAAATCCCATGGACGGAGGAGCCTGGTGGGCTGCAGTCCATGGGGTCGCGAAGACTCGGACAGGACTGAGCGACGTCACTTTCACTTTTCACTTTCATGCATTGGAGAAGGAAATGGCAGCCCACTCCAGTGTTCTTGCCTGGAGAATCCCAGGGACGGGGGAGCCTGGTGTCGTCTATGGGGTCGCACAGAGTCGGACACGACTGAAGCGACTTAGCAGCAGCAGCAGGGTTTGATTATTCACTACAAAGAGTGTCAGTCCTCTTTAAGACCCAGTCGGAGAACTACCCAGTCCCTCAGTGCAGCTATTGTCAATCTTTGACACATGGTGGCGCTGTTAAGCAGAAGTCCTGCCGTGTCCAGGGTTGGTTGCTTACTGCTACAGTTTCTTCCTTGCTGGTACCCTCATTTGGACAACAAGGTTACAGAACAACTCTTTTAGTTCATTCCCAGATTTTCAGCAACTGTCTTCTAAAGTTGTGACTGAGTAGCTGGGCCTGAAGGCCTTTTTGGCTCAGCCAACTGCGGTGCCCAATGGCTCATCTCACTCATTCTTGCCCTCCTGTTTTGTAACAGTGCTTATTCTGTGCATATTTTTCTCAAGGACATTAATTAAGCTCCCATTATTTTCACTTCTCCCTTATACTAAAAAAAAAAAAAAATTATTAGTATGGTGATTTACAATTTCATAATTTACCAATATTCAAAACTCATCTTATACAGGTAATACTGAGACCCAGGGAAAAAAAAAAAGTGACTTTCCCAAGAGAATTCTACCAATTAATGGAAAAACTGGAGCACCACTGTTCTCAGTACAAATAGCATATCTTTCAGACACTAATTCTTGCCACACAGTAAGCAGTTTGAGGCAAAAATCAAGCAACTCCTGTATATCTTCAGAAATCTTTTCTTATTTAAGTATGCATGCTAAGTTGCTTCAGTCATGTCAGACTCTGACTCTATGGACTGTAGCCCACCAGGCTCCCCTGTCCATGGGATTTCCTAGGCAAGAGTACTGGAGTGGGTTGCCATTTCTTCCTCCGGGGGATCTTTTCAACCCTGGGATGGAACCTGCATCTCCTGTATCTCCTACATTGTAGGTGGTTTCTTTACCACTGAGCCATGGGGGAAGCCCATATACCAACTACTATGTGCCTGCTGCTGCTGCTGCTGCTGCTGCTAAGTCGCTTCAGTCGTGTCCAGCTCTGTGCGATCCCATGGACTGCAGCCTACCAGGCTCCTCCATCCATGGGATTTTCCAGGCAAAAGTACTGGAGTGGGGTGCCATTCATAACAAATGATTGAGAGAATTCACTGGATGCAATACTAAATTCAGTATTCACATTAAAGAAGAGGGCATTGACTATTGTTTCTTTTTACAGATGGGAAATCTGAAGTTTCAGTTCAGTTCAGTCGCTCAGTCATGTCCGACTCTTTGCGACCCCATGAACTGCAGCACGCCAGGCCTCCCTGTCCATCACCAACTCCCAGAGTTCACTCAAACTCACGTCCTTCGAGTTGGTGATACCGTTCAGCCATCTCATCCTCTGTTGTCCCCTTTTCCTCCCAGCATCCTCTGTTGTCCCAATCCTTCCCAGCATCAGTGTCTTTTCCTATGAGTCAACTCTTCGCATGAGGTGGCCAAAGTACTGGAGATTCAGCTTTAACATCATTCCTTCCAAAGAACACCCAGGACTGATCTCCTTTAGGATGGACTGGTTGGATAGGAAGTTTAAATTATGTTCTAAGGCTGCACAACCATAAATGTGGATCCAGGATTTAAATATCTTTGAGACTCTAGACACTCATGATTTTTCCACCTAGCATGCTACCTCTCTGAGGAGTAGCATTAATAGTGAATATCAACTCTGGACAATTTTTACTGTACAAGACATATGGGTGCCATTTATTATTGTTTCAGGATCTGAAAATTTGTGAAGTAAGTAAGCCTTTCTATGCCAGTATATGTAGGCATATGTACAAGATAATTATTCTTTATGAGAAGTCCATATTTGCTGTATTTGAATTGAACTTCAAAAGTCGACATTTAGGGGGAAAGTTGGTTATAATAAAGTCTATTTTGAGACTTTATTACTCCCCATTCTCTTATAAGACTTTAAACACAGCAAGTTCCATCAATCTGTTTTGTATTGGTTGCTTAGAGGCAGTCTGTGGCTACATCATGATTTGTCAGCTCTACAGAGTCATCTCCTAAAAACAGTACTATTGCTTGGTTTTAAGGTTGTAAGAGAATAGCCCATAGCTATAATGGACAGACAATATGGTGTTATTCTTACTGGGACCAAGGCAAGTACAATATGAAAGGCTTAGCTCACAAACACTCCTTTCATCCAAGTCTCTACTCTGGTTCCTAAAAAACATCTCATTGAATGTTCAGAGCTCCCCCACCTGCTAGCTCTCTGTCATCAGTATTTTAAGAAAGAAGTCTAGTTAAGGAATGGAGATTCAATTCATATAATTTGCTCAGCAATAAGCTCACCCAGCAAACAAGGATCTCATTTGTTTTAGTTCCAATGAAATTGCAGATGAACATCTATTCATATGACAAAATATTCTTGACATTGAGAAGTGGAAAAAACGTTATTAAAAAGTTTACATAATATTTGATCATTAAAAATTATGTTTATTCATCAATCCAAAGCAGGGGTCCCCAGCCTCTGGAATCTAATGCGTTATGATCTGAGGTGGGGCTTATGTAATAATAATAGAAATAAAGTGCACAATGAATGTAAAGTGCTTGAATCATCTGGAATCCACCCCACCCCCGAACCCCGCAACCCTGGTCCATAGAAAAGTTGTCTTCTATGAAACTGGACCTGGATGCCGAATGGTTGGGGACCTTTGATCTAAGGATTCACATAAATATGTAGTAGAGAAGCACTGTTCAATAGAAATATGAGTCACATATGTAATTTAAAATTTTCTAGAATCACATTTAAAAAGTAAAAAAAAAAAGTAAAATGAATTGCTGCTTCTGCTAAGTCGCTTCAGTCGTGTCTGACTCTGTGCGACCCCATAGACGGCATCCCAGTAGGCTCCCCGGTCCCTGGGATTCTCCAGGCAAGAACACTGGAGTGGGTTGCCATTTCCTTCTCCAATGCATGAAAGTGAAAAGTGAAAGTGAAGTCGCTCAGTCGTGTCCGACTCTTCGTGATCCCATGGACTGCAGCCTACTAGGCTCCTTCGTCCATGGGATTTTCCAGGCAAGAGTACTGGAGTGGGTTGCCATTGCCTTCTCCAATGTAATGACATTTTAACTGTTCTAAAATATATTCATTGTACATGTATATATTTATGTAATTATATATTTTATATACACATATAAACATCTAGCAAATGTATATTTGAATATATTAATTTAACATATTAATATATTTTAACAATACATTAATCTATATAACAAAATATAGTAGTGATGATATATTTATATAACCAATAAAATACATGTGTGAAATCAATATAAAATTATATATAGGTAGATAGATTTTACATTTTTTTCATAGTCTTTGAAGTCTGCTATTTTACTCTTTCAACCCAGCTCAGTTTGGACACTAAATTTGGGGTGGGGAAATATTTGATGTGTTTTGATTTCATACGCTTTATAGCTAAAAATAGGTTCATATACTGAGTTATTCCATATAACAAGTCATACACAAAAGTTTTCCAATAAGTGAATTGTGAACGTCAATTTTAAACTTAAATTAATTAAAATTAAAATAAAGTTCAGGAAGTAGTTCCTCTGTTATACTAGACTCATTTCAAGTGCTCAGTGGCCTCATGTGGCTAGTGGCTGGTATGGTTGTGATGTTTTCTCATGAAGTCTCAGATTGCACGATCACTTCCAGACTCAGAGGATGATCTTCCTGTTCTGAAACCCAGGACAGTTGAGGCTGCCCTTATGTTTCATAATGGAGAAGAGATGAGATTAGATCTGGGAGTCAAACTCATAATCTCGGTCCTCATCAACCAATGTACTGAGGGTGAAAAAACAGTTTTATAAATATATGAAGCAGTGGCTAGATTCCAGAAGTTTTCTTGCTGGAATTAGGGGAAGAATCACCTGATTTATCATTAAGGAGAAGCCATGGAAACAATTTTACTAATTGTATACTAATTATTTTTGCTTAAGAAATCAAGTGGAAACCTAGTGATATCTTCTTCAGACTGGAAACATGAATTCAGTGGGAAATAAAATATATCACAGGGCTGAGATGCTCCATCACAGTCCCAGAGAAATCCATTCATCACTGAGGTCACATAACTCTATGAGTAATAGAATTTATGTTGCAGAGTAATACAATGAGAGTAGGATATGGAAATCACTGAATCTTGAGAGCAGAAGTGCAGCTTTACCCCTGAAGGAAATTGCCTCAACAAATGAACAGACAGTTTCCATTAGACAAGTTAAATCAAGAAGAATCAAGACAAGTTAAGTCAAGAAGAGGAAATAGGATTTTCAGGGATAAGAATCAGTGACCCTTCACTGAAAGTACAGGACAGCCAAATGCCCAAGGGAGGAACCCTGGGGACCATTCAGGGAAGGGAGTGGGTCTTGAAAGGAGCCCAGAAAGGGAGCTGCAGATCTTTTGGAAAAACAGAGAGGGTGAGAATGGTGTCAGTTCTGGATCTGGGAGGGAGCAGCCATTTGGGGCCAGAAAGTTGAAGGCATATTTTTGCCCTGGGTCAACCACAAAAATGTGCTAAACTTAAAAGCCAGCTTTTCAGCAGCTCCCATCTCCCCAGAGGCCAGTGTCTGCAGCCATCAAACTGTGAAAGCATTTGTCTCCATGCTTCTCCCACTCAGTCCTATTCCTCAGGCTTAATCTCAAGGCTCTTGCTTTTGTCCTGCTGCCTACACATAGATTCTCTTCTTTGAGCTAAACTTAAAAGCCAGCTTTTCAGCAGCTCCCATCTCCCCAGAGGCCAGTGTCTGCAGCCATCAAACTGTGAAAGCATTTGTCTCCATGCTTCTCCCACTCAGTCCTATTCCTCAGGCTTAATCTCAAGGCTCTTGCTTTTGTCCTGCTGCCTACACATAGATTCTCTTCTTTGATCTTTCGACATTACCTGACTTTTAATTTCTTCTCAAAACTGTCTCTGGACTCCACGTTCTGAGGTTGTGTTTTTCCTCACCCAGAATAGTTTTAGGATAAAGCATTTAATCCACTGGGTAGCATATGCACAAATCTTGGACTCTATGAGCATTTTAGAGATTACTTGCCCCCTACCCTGGCAAAATATTTTAGTTCTGGAAAAAATGCTTATGGCCCAAATAATATAAGAAGACTGGAAAACGGGAAAGCATTAAGTGCACAGGGAACTCAGCTCTGCGATGACCTAGAAGAGTGGATAGGGAAGGTGGATGGGGATGGAGGATGGGAGGGAGACCCAACAGGGAGGAGATATATGTATAGATATATATAAAACTGCTTTACGTTCTCGTACGAGAGAAACTAACAGAATATTGTAAAGAAGTTATATTTTAATGAAATAAATTTTAAAAATAAGATTTACAAATATAACGCTATGTCAGTTGTATTGTCATATGTAGTATTTATACCAATTCCACTACCTTGGAATGTAATTTTGTAAGTTGGAATTTCTTACTTTAAAATATTCCCTAAGAATACATGGTGATAGTTGCCAGACCATCAGTTCAGTTCAGTCACTCAGTCATGTCTGACTCTTTGCGACCCCATGAATCGCAGCAC
>SJYT01022629.1:1104579-1256902 GCA_006410635.1 Cephalophus harveyi
CTAGCGTGTGAGATGAGTGCAATTGTGCAGTGGTTTGAGCATTCTTTGGCATTGCCTTTCTTTGGGATTGGAATGAAAACTGATCTTTTCCAGTCCTGTGGCCACTGCTGAGTTTTCCAAATTTGCTGGCATATTGAGTGCAACACTTTCACAGCATCATCTTTCAGGATTTGAAATAGCTCAACTGGAATTCCATCACCTCCACTAGCTTTGTTCGTAGTGATGCTTTCTAAGGCCCACTTGACTTCACATTCCAGGATGTCTGGCCCTAGGTGAGTGATCACACCATCATGATTGACTTGGTCATGAAGATCTTTTTTGCACAGTTCTGTGTATTCTTGCCACATCTTCTTAATATCTTCTGCTTCTGTTAGGTCCATACCATTTCTGTCCTTTATCGAGCTCATCTTTGCATGAAATGTTCCCTTGGTACCTCTAATTTTCTTGATGAGATCTCTAGTCTTTCCCATTGTGTTGTTTTCCTCTATTTCTTTGCATCGATCGCTGAGGAAGTCTTTCTTATCTCTTCTTGCTATTCTTTGGAACTCTGCATTCAGATGCTTATATCTTTCCTTTTCTCCTTTGCCTTCCGCTTCTCTCCTTTTCACAGCTCTTTATAAGGCCTCCCCAGACAGCCATTTTCCTTTTTTGCATTTCTTTTCCTTGAGGATGGTCTTGATCCCTGTCTCCTGTACAATGTCATGAACCTCCATCCATAGTTCATCAGGTACTCTGTCTATGATATCTAGTCCCTGAAATCTATTTCTCACTTCCACTGTATAATCATAAGGGATTTGATTTAGGTCATAGCTGAATGGTCTAGTGGTTTTCCATACTTTCTTCAATTTAAATCTGAATTTGGCAATAAGGAGTTCATGATCTGAGCCACAGTCAGCTCCTGGTCTTTTTTTTGCTGACTGTATAGAGCTTCTCCATCTTTGGCTGCAAAGAATATAATCAATCTGATTTTGGTGTTGACCATCTGGTGATGTCCATGTGTAGAGTCTTCTCTTGTGTTGTTGGAAGAGGGTGTTTGCTATGACCAGTGCATTCTCTTGGCAAAATTCTATTAGCCTTTGCCCTGCTTCATTCCATATTCCAAGGCAAAATTTACCTGTTACCCCAGGTGTTTCTTGACTTCCTACTTTTGCATTCCAGTCTCCTGACAAACCATAGTCAACTACAAATCAAATGCTATCTGTAGCAAAATGGTTTCAAAGGTAAAATTATAAGCATCCTTTCAAAAACTATTTGCCTGAAAATTGTATTTAGTGTGGGACGGGGGTTTGTTTTGATATGTTTTATATGATGCAGAGTGAAAGAACTCAGCATCTATCAAGGCCTTAAAACGATCTTGTGAATTCCTCTCCATCCAGTCCATTCCTGGCCTTTCCTGTTCCTGGAAAAGGCAAGTCCATATAGCAGGTAGTATGATGTGTCCACGGGGTTACAAAGAGTCGGACGTGACTAAGCGACTGAACTGACTGATGACGTGTCAGAAAGTCTGTGAAATTCACATCCTGGACACATCAATTTCTAGCAGTGAAAAAGTTGACAACTTCTTTAGCCTCTCAGACCTTCCATTTATGTGAATATTCAGAGATTTCTGGGAGAATTGCATAAAACAACAATTGGGCTCAGTATCTAGTAGGTCAGTAGGACAGTCTAGAAAGAGAAAAGATGGATTAAATCCCTGTGTCCAACAGGCAAATAGAAACAGAGGGATAAAATTTAACTCAGGAACAAGGACTTAACTTAGGAGTTAAAAACTACAGGCTTCAGAACTGCAAACCTTAGAAAATTCAGCATTGCTTTAAGGCTTGAGAAGGAGAGACTGAAGATAACAGTGCTAAGTGGCTCTTGTGGTCATAGCATCATTGTTCCCGTGACTCATCCCTTCCCTGTAGGATAACTATGCATTCTCACCCATTGTCATGGGACTTGTTGAGCTACCCTAGTGGCTGAAGACTCTTGGCCACCGGGTCAACTTGGTCATGTGGCTTGTTTCAGCCAATGCAGTGCAAATGCCACATGCAGATAATAGCTTTAAGGGCAGTGGAATGATATGGCTCTGCCTTTTAGCCTTTTCCCTTGTCCACAATAATGATGTAGTGTCCCAGAGAAGGGCTGCTCTTCTTGATTGGTTCCTGGTATGAGAAAGCACATGGAGCGAAGCGACAGCCCACAGCCATGGTGGAGCTGCTAACACGGGACTGTGGGAGAAATAAACATTTGTTGTTGCAAGTCACTGAGATTTGAGACTTGTTTGTCACCACAGGAAAGCTGATTAATATAGGAATTTAGGAGATAGACACCCCCAAGTGAGAGCATTATTCTCCTTGATCTTTTATGGATCTAATTTGAAAAAGATGACTTTTGCATTGACCAGCAGTAAAGAAAACCAGCAGGCTCCACTCTTCCCAGAACAATGCCATGCATATTTTATGGTAATTAGCACTTTAACAGAATTAGTACATTAACATTAAGGGTATAATTCCTGCACCACCCATGTCACACACCACACAGTCCACATGAGGAGTTTGGGAGTGGAGTCACAGAGATATCTGAACACCAGAGAAGTTACTTATTTATCCCTAATGACATCTTCTGGGATTTACTGATGTAGGCATTTTACATTTTTCAGTTATAAGTGTCAACTATTCTTTCTTGCCAATTTTGTTAGGAATACTTCGCAAGGTTCTTTCTGTACTTAGAAAATCAGCATTAATTAAATCAACTCATTTCCTAAGTGCTTAATATAGCACACTACTTTTGTAGTATGAATCTGTTGTTTCTTCTCTGAGTTCTAGATAAATAAAAGTACCTTGACTCAGAAGAACATAACCTTTCATTAATTAAAGCAGTGTCGGGGGAGTGTGTAATTTCCTCAATTCTGTTTCGCCACAGCAAAAATTTGAAGTGATGGGTGCATCACCATCTCAATGGACATGAGTTTGAGTCAACTCCAGGAGTTGATGATGGTCAAGGAGGCTTGGTCCTGCAGTCCATGGGGTCACAAAGAGTAGGATACGACTGAGCGACTGAACTGAACTGAACTGATGGACCATTGTTACAGCTCCGTGTTACAGCTCAGTTTTATTTAGAAAGCAAAGGAAAATTCATCCTCTAGGCATGAGGCTGGCTGGACCCAAAAGACATGAAGAGAAGAGATGCCTCCTTCCCCCTCCCCCGACTCAATTTTGGCTCCTCTTTTGATATGTTTTTTCTCCTCCCCCTGAGCCTACCCTATGTAAATTGGGCTAGCCAGGAGGGCTGTTTGTTTTACCTGAGGTCCTCGCTCCAGTCCTCGGACCTTCCTTTGTTCTATCTTCACGGGCTTTTCCCTTCTTTGTCTTTTAGCCACCACCATTTTAGACTCCTTTTTCTTATTCTAACTACCTAACAGTAGCAACTACTAAGATTTTTTGGAGTAAACTTTTAAAAAACTAAATATAAAAATAGTGTTACACACAAAAATGCTTTTTTGGTGGCTCAGTGTTAAAGAAAGTTCCTGCATTGCAGGAGACCCAGGTTCAATCCCTGGGTTGGGATGATCCCCTGGAGAAAGGAATGGCTCCCCACCCCTGTACTCTTGACTGGAGAATTCCATGGACAGAGGAGCCTGGCGGCCTACAGTCCATGGGATCACAAAGAATTAGAAACGACTGAGAGACTATCACTCATAGACAAAAATAACCCCAAAGCTCTGGGATCTACCCAAAATGTAAAGAAATAGGATAAAAGATACCTTCCAAAAATGCTAATGGCTAGGGGTTGGAGGATGGGTGAGAAATTAAACTAAATCTTAAGTGTATTCTTCTGAATTCAATCCATTCCATAAGCTATTTGTACATTTCATGGTTGATTTGTTTTGCATTGTAGCTTTGGGATTTAAATGCAATATCAACTCTTTAAAAAGATATTTAATTTTTTAAAATTATCTACAAATAAACATTAGACCTGATTAATTTATTTTAAAGATATGACCCATAAAAACATCTATTTCTGCTTTATTGACTATGCCAAAGCCTTTGACTGTGTGGATCACAATAAACTGTGGAAAATCCTGAAAGAGACAGGAATCCCAGACCACCTGACCTACCTCTTGAGAAACCTATATGCAGGTCAGGAAGCAACAGTTAGGACTGGACATGGAACAACAGACTGGTTCCAAATAGGAAAAGGAGTATGTCAAGGTTGTATATTGTCACCCTGCTTATGTGACTTATATTCAGAGTATATCATGAGAAACACTGGGCTAGAAGAAGCACAAGCTGGAATCAAGATTGCCAGGAGAAATATCAATAACCTCAGATATGCAGATAACACCACCCTTATGGCAGAGTGAAATAGGAGAGTGAAAAAGTTGGCTTAAAGCCCAACATTTAGAAAACTAAGATCATGGCATCTAGTCCTGTCATTTCATGGCAAATAGATGGGGAAACAGTGGAAACAGTGGCTGACTTTATTTTGGGGGACTCCAAAATCACTGCAGATGGTGATTGCAACCATGAAATTAAAAGATGCTTACTCCTTGGAAGGAAAGTTATGACCAACCTGTCAAGGAATGTTTAAGGAATCCTGTATGTTATTTTCTGTTTCTCAAGGGCCCTCTGTTCCTTATCAGTTCCTGGAAAACAGGAACAAGCAGAGCTGCACATACTTCTCAGGACTGAGGCCATGAGGTGGAATGCATACATGGATTCCTTTCAATAACTTTTTTACTTTTCTGTAAAACTACTTAATCATGTTCCCATTTCCAATACATGGATTGTCTTCTGGCCCTGTGACGATTGTTATTCCCCTAGTTGCTGTTGTTATGGACCTATGACTATTGTTATTCCCTTAGTCGCTGTTGTTATGTGTCTGGTTTCGATGTTTTTTACTCAACTTTATTTTTCAGCCTAAAGCTTCTTTGTATAACAATATATAAACACATGCTGCCATAAATAAAGCACCCTTGTTCCACTAGAGACTTTCGTCCCCCATGTCCTTCTTTTCGTCGACTCCTGTCCCCAGTTTCTGGTCTGTCAAGAAGACCATAACACCAACCTAGACAAGCATATTAAAAGCAGAGACATTACTTTGCCAACAAAGGTCCATCTAGTCAAGGCTATGGTTTTTCCAGTAGTCATGTATGGATGTGAGAGTTGGACTATCAAGAAAGCTGAGTGCCTAAGAATTAATGCTTTTGAACTGTGGTGTTGGAGAAGACTCTTGAGAGTCCTTTGGACTGCAAGAAGATCCAACCAATCCATTCTAAAGGAGATCAGTCCTGGGTGTTCATTGGAAGGACTAATGCTGAAGCTGAAACTCCAATACTTTGGCCACCTAATGCAAAGAGCTGACTCATTTGAAAAGACCATGATGCTGGGAAAGATTGAGGGCAGGAGGAGAAGGGGATGACAGAGGATGAGATGGTTGGATGGCATCACTTACTCAATGGACATGAGTTTGGGTAAACTGTGGGAGTTGGTGATGGACGGGGAGGCCTGGCGTGCTGTGGTCATGGGTTCGCAAAGAGTCGGACATGGCTGAGCTACTGAACTGAACTGACAATTAAATAACCCACTTAATTCAACCCATGTTTACTGAAACTCTTCCATGTCGAAGCTGAGCTTCTGAGCTCAAGAATTTTGGAGCAGATAGGATCTACTACTATCCTGTAAAGCAAATCTAAAGTACACAATTAGAATGGTGCTTTTAAGTATAACTTTCTGAGATGATGAAAGTGTTCTACATCTATGCTGTCCAATATAGAAGCCACAAGCTTCTGATCATTTGAAATAATGCTCAAGTGAAAGAAAAGTTGAATTTTGCACGTTATTTAATTTTAATTCATGCAAATTTATTAGCTGCACCTGTCTATTGGTTTCCATCTGGACAGCAAAGAACTAGAAAATGGGTAAAACTGACATAAGTGACATAAGAGGTTATAAACATTATGTGTGCTAGAATGTTTTAGGAAAAAAAAAACAAAACACTACTCACAGATCAGGGGAATCAGGAAAGCATTTGTGCAAGTGACTTCTGGGAAGAGTTTTAAAGATGTGTAGTATTGGTTTATATATAAATGTGTATATGCATACACACACACACACATACACATTATAAAAGAATCAGGGGAAGAATTTTGCAGGGAGAGGGTCTAGAGTGAATGAAACAATGTGTGGCAACTATTTGGAAACTGGTAAGGCCAGCTTGGTTTTGGCATAAAAGTATGTACAATAGTGATATGAAACTATTCTGAGTAGACTCTTTGATGTTATTTTGCAGATCTTGATTACCATTTTGAAAAGATGATATTTACCTTGGTAATAACTTTGGCATCTTTTCTGGAGCACCAAATTAATGCGACCAGAGATGACCATCTGATGGCAGTAATTAAGAAGAATTGTGGAGGGACAGGAAAACTAAAACTTGTATTAGCAGACTCATACAATGATTACCATTTTGAAAAGATGATATTTACCTTGGTAATAACTTTGGCATCTTTTCTGGAGCACCAAATTAATGCGACCAGAGATGACCATCTGATGGCAGTAATTAAGAAGAATTGTGGAGGGACAGGAAAACTAAAACTTGTATTAGCAGACTCATACAAATGTTGCTGGCAAAATAGTGAAATATGTAATAAGAATGATGGAAATGGAAATTTTGAGATGGTTTAGAAGTTTCTGTGTTTGGAGGCATGTGAATAGAAACCGGTACCTACCATTTTTCTTTGGAGATTTGTGATGATAGGATAGCATGCAGTAGCACCTTTCACCGTCAAAGTGAGAAGGGATTTTTGGCACCTGGGAATAAGATGGAGGGAACTGCGGCCTGATAACAGTTTTATGAAGCTTTCAAAGAGAAGGAAAAGAGGACTTCAGTTTCCACTGGTCACCAAAGTATCTGAGAATTTAGAGAAGGGGCAAAAGTAATAGAACTGCCCAGCGAATGCTTGCCCCCCCTTAGGAAGCCCTACTTAGAGAACCATCCAGTTGAAAATATTTAAGAATTTCTCTTGAGAGTCCTTCTTTGACTCATGTGTTACAGAGAAATATGTTATTTAATCTCCAGGTATTGGGGGTTTTTCCAGCTATCTTTCTGTTTTTGATTTCTAGTTTTATTGTAGAGAAGATATTATATGATTTCAATTCTTTTAAACTTGTTAAATTACATTTTATGGCCCAGAAGGTGAATATATACTGGTGGATGTCCCATGTGAGCTTGAGAATAATGTTTAATATACTGTTGTTGGATGAAGTAGCTTATAGATGTCAATTATGTTCTGTTGATCAACGGTGCTTCGAGTTTAATTGTGCCCTTACTGATTTTCTACCTGCTGGATCTGTCCATTTCCGATAGAGAGGTATCAAATTTCCCTCCAAGAATAACAGTGGGTTCATTTATTTATTTTCATAGTTCTGTAAGCTTTAGCCTCATGTATTTCAATGTTCTATTGTTTACGTGCATGCACATTAAAGATGATTATGTCTTCTTGGACTACTGACCCCTTTATTACATACATACACAATGCAACCTCTGTATCCTTAACTTACCTTATTCTAAAGTCTGCTCTTTCCAAAATCAATATGGTTACTCCTGCTTTCATTTGATTAGTGTTACCTTGGCATACCTTTCTCTATCCCTTTCCTTTTAATGTACATATGTCTATAGCTAAAGTGGGATAATTGTAGACAACCTATAGTTGAGTCTTGTTTTTTGATTCATTCTAATAATCTGTCTTTTAATGGGTTAGAACACAGACTTTTAAAATGCTTGTCTATACTATGTGATTAGATTTTTTTGTCCTTTCTTAGCACATCAGTTATATTTCTTCTTAAACTTTTTTTAGTATTTGCCCTAGAGTACACTATACATTTAAAATAATTCAAGTCTGTTTTCATATAACACTCTATTACTTCATAGGTGAAAATGTGTTAGTCACTCAGTCGTGTCTGACTCTTTGTGACCCCCTGGACTGTAGCCCACCAGGCTCTTCTGTCCATGAAATTCTCCAGGCAAGAATACTGGAGTGGGTGGCCATTCTCTTCTCCAGGGGATCTACTCAACCCAGAAATCGAACCTGGGTCTCCTGCATTGTAGGAAGATTCTTGACCATCTGAAACACCAGAGAAGCCCTTGATGGGTAGTACTTTAATAATAGCAAAAGAGATCCTAATTCCTCCCTCAATCTTTTGGTGAACTTGTATCCCTGTGAACATCAGCAATATTTCTCAGTGTCCCCATCTTTGGTGTGACCACATAGCTAGAGGGAGCTGAAATTAAGTATTTTCCTTCCTCCAGACAGGCTGTTCTCAATCACTCAGTCATGTCTGACTCTTTGTGGCCCCATGGACTATAACCCATCAGGCTCCTCTGTCCTTGGGATTTTGCAGGCAAGCATACTGGAGCAGGTTGCCATTTCCTGCTACAAAGGATCTTCCCCACCCAGACATTGAACCAGCATCTCTTTCTTCTCCTGCATTGGCAGGAGGATTCTTTACCACTAGCACCACCTAGGAAACCCTCCAGACAGGTTGCTGCTGAGTCACTCCAGTTGTGTCTGACTCTGTGCGACCCCATAGACGGCAGCCCACCAGGCTCCCCTGTCCCCGGGATTCTCCAGGCAAGAACACTGGAGCGGGTTGCCATTTCGTTCTCCAATGCAGGAAAGTGGAAAGTGAAAGTGAAGTCTCTCAGTCCTGTCCAACTCTTAGATCCCATGGACTGCAGCCCACCAGGCTCCTCCGTCCACGGGATTTTCTAGGCAGGAGTACTGGAGTGGGGTGCCATTAGGCTCTAACAAAACCTCAATAGGTTAAACTCTAGTAAAATAACTTCTCCTTGGGCTTGGTCTTGTTAAGAACAGAGTGCTCTAGTATATTTTTAAATGGTTACTTTTGCCTTTCCCCTGCTTGAAGCAAGAGAGAATTTTCCTCCAATATACATAGAGGTCCTGGAGATGAATCACAAAAGCATGGGACTCCCCTTAGGAATGGGTTTGGGGCTACTTTCTCTGTAAATGAATCTCTAAGTTGAAGTTAAAATATTTGAGGGTGGGTAAGATGGCACCCCACTCCAGTACTCTTGCCTGGAAACTCCCATGGACGGAGGAGCCTGGTGGGCTGCAGTCCATGGGGTTGCTAGGAGTCGGGCACGACTGAGTGACTTCATTTTCACTTTTCACTTTCATGCATTGGAGAAGGAAATGGCAACCCGCTCCAGTGTCCTTGCCTGGAGAATCCCACGGATGGGGGAGCCTGGCAGGCTGCCATCTATGGGGTCTCACAGAGTCGGACACAATTGAAGCGACTTAGCAGCAGCAGCAGCAGCAAGAAAAAAGTGGAGGATTCCATGACAATGGAGAGTTCCCATGTGGGTAACAAGTAGATTAATAGTGCTATTAATAGAAATGCAGAGTCACATGGAAAAGCTGATTTTGAGGGAAATTGTGATGTTCTCTTAGTGAGAAGCATAATAAAACCAATAGTATTTCTCTTTTTTCCTAACATCAAGGATGATTCATCAAACTGTGTTTATACAAAACAAACAACCACCTCCTTCAAAAAAATCTTCAAGTAGATGATCCCCAGACCTAGCTCTCTATTAAATACACCCAGTGGTGCTTCCAGTCAACATCTCTCAGGGGAGCCTCTTGGCTGTTGTTCTTGGCCATGACCACTTCTTGGCCTCTACTTCCAACAGTGGTCAGCATGAATTTCCATAGCTGTACCTTCCAGTGGCCACCCATATTGTCACAGATCCTAACCAGCAGCAACGCCTCCAGGCAGGTCTTCCTTCTGGTGAATAAGACTGCCAGAGATTGTCAGCAGCTCTTGACCCCTGTATCCCTGGAATCCCTTTAAATTCTAGAAGGTTTAATTTTAAAGGATCTCAATCCCAAACATCTTAAAAGGCTTATGGTTTCCCTCAGTGACTAACGGTCACATTAGACTTCCAGCATCACTCCCCAAGGCCAGCTCTCAATATGTTCCATGTTAAACCCTTAAGGGGCTGTTAAGATGCCACATTATTTTTTTAAAGTTCTTTATATTTCCATTGGCTATTCTTCATATCTCTAGCAGAAAAGTCCCATGGGCAGAGATGTTTGGATTCTGGCTTGAAAGACTGATGGGTGTTTGCTCATTGTGGGATCCTCTGGGTACTCCAGAGAGCTGAGCAACCTGTGTGTAGGAAGGAGGTCACTGGAAAATCAGGTTTTGAGCAGAGCAGCAGAAAGACTACCACAGAAAGATTGTCAAAAAATTGACAAGAACTCAAACCCAAAAGAATGAAAGCCATCAGAAACTGTATGAGTGAACTGAGAATGTGTATAATATTCTCAGGAAACCATTTTAGTTGCTTTTCCCACTTTCTTTCACTGTTCACTAAGGCAAATACATGAATTGACATCTCTACAGCTCGAGCAAAGCTCCTGGCTTCTTTAAAAGGTATCTCTCTGGGTCAGGAAGATCCCCTGGAGAAGAGAATGGCTACCCACTCCAGTATTCTTGCCTGGAGAATTCCATGGACAGAGAAGCCTGTTGGACCACAGTCCATGGGGTCACAAAGAGTTGAACACGACTGAGTGACTAACGCTTTCACTTTCACTTTTACCAGAGGCCACCTTATCAAACCCACAACTCCCTCCCCACGTCTAGGGAATTTCAGTGTTTGGCTCATGGTCCACACACCTCCCTTCTCTCTCCATATCCTTCTATCAAGATGTCTATGCAAATGGAATTCTGAGAACTGCCTCAAACTTTTCAGAGTGCCTTAATGTAAACATGGAAATGCCTTGAAATGTGAAATAAATTTCACACTGAGATTCATCAGCTCAAATTATGGGTAAAGGTTAAAAATCAGCAAATAAGTAAAATACAAAACAAACACCAACAACAAACTCAGTCATGTATAAAATATTTCCCAAGACCCTACTTTTAATGTGATTTTCAGCACTCTATAATAGCTCACTAGAGAGGATACAACAAATACTGACCACAGATCAAAATGAATTTAGGTAGAGAGAATTCAGATTGAGGAGAAAAATAAGGAGTTGAATCTATTCTTATTAAAAACAAAACAAAAATCCCTCTGGAATGATATAAAAGAACATTTGTAAAAAGAGTAAAATAGTTTGTCTTTTTTTTTTTTTAATGCTAAGGGTTTCAGTATTAGAGGATTTCAGTCACAAACCTAGAATAAATCAATATACATTGGATTGAAAAATAGTTGATATTGTTAGCAGTGAATGCATTAGTATAAATTTAAATTTTGACCTCAATTTCTCAATTTAAATAACTCTACAGATGGTAAAGAATGTGCCTGCAGTGTGGGAGACCCCGGTTTGGTTCCTGGGTTGGGAAGAACCCCTGTAGAAGGAACTGGCAACTCATTCTTTTACTCTTGCCTGGAGAATCCCATGGACAGAGGAGCCTGATGGGCTACAGTCCGTGGGGACGCAAAGAGTTGGACATGACTAACATACACTGATTCTTGGATTTCATATGGTTCGTTTTAAATCTATCTATATTTTCTAAATTTTGTAATAACTTCTTTGTATAGCACCCATTATATCAGCAGTCAGATTTGGGTACTTTCTGTGCTTTATGTATTATTTTTATAAACATGATGATTGACTGGACGTCACTTGAAAACATAAGATAATAAATATAAGATATTCTTAAACCAATTAGATTCATGGGTCTATTATTATTCTCTTGGTCTTTATTATATTTAGGACTAAAATGTAATCACTGTAGTATTTATTTATAGTCCAGCCCTTTCAAGGAAAAGACCCAAGATACCATAAGTGATGTTCATGAAGCCTGGTTGAAAATGAAAATGAGTATGAAAATGAGTCTGTACATAGCAACTACTTTTTAAAAATCAGACAGCTGGGTTTAGTTTGAAACTTGCATTTATTCACACATGAGTAAACATGATTGAAAGTATTACCTCATCCTCTCTTCTCTTAGCCCCTTCTGCTCTGTCCCTGGATGCTTTATTAGCTGGTCATTTCTAGCTTTTGTTTTGTTGGTTTAATTAGATAAAGGAAATTTTTGTTTTTCATTAAATAGTATTTGCTATCCATTTGCTTGTCTGTATCCCGTTGAAATGTACCACACATAATAAAGTGTTGATAAACCTTATTGCTGAAGTAGAACTTACAGCATGAGAAGTTATTTTCCACAAGGGACTTTAGACACCTTAAAAGCTTGTTGTGCACTCTAATTAAATGGTATTTATCAAGTCCCATTAAGTATATGTCAAATATATAGTTTCATGGTTTCTAATAGGTAGCTTCATTTTGGAATTATCTTTTTAATGAAAGAGCCTACTGATAACCTAATAAAGGCTCCTCTGTCCATCGGATTCTCCAGGCAAGAATACTGGAGTGGGTTACCATTTCCTTCTCCAGGGGATCTTCCCGACCCAGGGAGCCAACTCGGGTCTCCCACATTGGAGGCAGACACTTTAACCTCTGAGCCACTGGGGAAGCCCAATAAAAAATGTTGGAAAAGATCAATCTGTCCTCTGAGATTTAAATAAATGTTGGCATGAGTACATCTGATGTTGAAAGGGAAATCCAGTGTCTTCCTAAGATCTTTGTGCAGTTTGAGAAATGCTTACAAATAATTCTAACTTTGAGTTTCTATCTCCACTAATTTCTCAATTTCATTTCTCATTCATATCAAAGGGGCTGTAGTAGTTTTGTTACACTGGACTTGTTATATGCACTATGCATTATCTTTCAGGAGCTCATTATCTGAAATATTAAAAGGAAGGCTTTTCCCCCTACAATATAACGATGACTGTGTTTTGGAGGCAATTTGGAAAGTCTAAAATATTATGAAGATGGAAAAAATAACCCCCAGATAATCCCTTTTAATGTCTTGGTAGCATTCTTTTAAAAAATTGCCTAAATCCATTTACTTATTTTTAAATCTTTCATTTGAGATATCATGTACATATAAGAAATGTATGTGAAGTTTTCTCATGCTCCCACCTCCAAAATGACCACTATTCTGAAATCCATCACTGTTGATTAGTTGCCTATTATTCAGTGTCATTGTAAGTAGAAACATGTAGAGTATGTGATTTGTATGTATTGGCCTCTTTCATTTAGTATAATATCAGCAGTTCTTTTTTATTGATATATACTAGTCTATTGCATGAATAGTCTATATTCTACCCATTCTCCTATTTGGATCGTTTTCAGCTTTGGGGATGGATAAAACTGCTTTCAGAATTTTGCATGCATGTATTGCTCATTCTTTGGATCTATACCCACGAGTAAAAGTTTTCTATGTACAATGTTTAGGTTTAGCAGATTCTGCCAGACAGTTTTTTAATGTTATTATGCTTATCTAAGTTACACTATTAACAGTGCTGACAAAGATTGTGTTAGATTTGTTCAGTTCAGTTCAGTTCAGTCACTCAGTCGTGTCTGACTCTTTGCGACCCCATGAATTGCAGCATGCCAGGCCTCCCTGTCCATCACCAACTCCCGGAGTTCACTCAGATTTACGTCCATCGAGTCAGTGATGCCATCCAGCCATCTCATCCTCGGTCGTCCCCTTCTCCTCCTGCCCCCAATCCCTCCCAGCATCAGAGTCTTTTCCAATGAGTCAGCTCTTCGCATGAGGTGGCCAAAGTACTGGAGTTTCAGCTTTAGCATCATTCCTTCCAAAGAAATCCCAGGGCTGATCTCCTTCAGAATGGACTGGTTGGATCTCCTTGCAGTCCAAGGGACTCTCAAGAGTCTTCTCCAACACCACACTTCAAAAGCATCAATTCTTCGGCGCTCAGCCTTCTTCACAGTCCAACTCTCACATCCATACATGACCACTGGAAAAACCATAGCCTTGACTAGACAGACCTTAGTTGGCAAAGTAATGTCTCTGCTTTTGAATATGCTATCTAAGTTGGTCATAACTTTTCTTCCCTAATGCAATTGTTAATTTATTTTACCTTCTTGAGATGTAAATTCTAATTAATAGATGATATTCCACATTTCTTACTAAATTTTCTTTGTCTTTTAAATATCAAAGGAGATCAAACCAGTCAATCCAAAGGAAATCAACCCCAAATATTCATTGGAAGGACTGATGGCGAAGCTGAAGCTCCAATACTTTGGCCACCTGATGCAAAGAGCTGACTCATTGGAAAAGACCCTGATGCTGGGAAAGATTGAAGGCAGGAGGAGAAGGGAACGACAGAGGATGAGATGGTTGGATGGCATCATCGACTCGATGGACATGAGTTTGGGTGAACTCTGGGAGTTGGTGATGGACAGGGAAGCCTGGCGTGCTGCAGTTCATGGGGTCACAAAGAGTCGGACACAAAAAGTCTAGCAACTGAACAACAATGTAGAAGAGAGTCTCTATGTCTATTGCTTTGTATCCTATATTTAGATTTGGAATCTGACAGTATTTTAATAAAATATTTTATGTTTACCTTATTTTTAGTCTTAGCAACAGTCTGTATATAATCAGTATGATTCATGAGATAAAAAATAGCTATTGTAAATTTACAGAAGAAAAATCTTCTATGAATTTATTTATGGAATTGGAAAATGAGGTAAGAATATACATTGAATTTACATGAATACACGATTTCTGTAGAGTATGTATGTTGCACATGCTCCTAGGCACTTGGCAAATTAAGGAATAGTGACTTAAATGGCTTAGTTATCTGGTTTTTTTTTTTTTTAATAGAAGTATACCTGATTTATTATATTAATTCCTATTGTACAGCAAAGTGATTGAGTTAAACATATATATACATTCTTTTTTATGTTCTTTTCCATTATGGTTTATCATAGGATATATTGTGAGCTGTTTATCTAAATTTGAAATTATGAAAAACTTGAACACTTTGGCATATCCTTTGCTACTTTTTTTTTATTGAGGAGTTAAAAGATTTGTTTTTAAACTATTTTTCTGATTATAAAATATTGCATGTTCATTTCTGGAAATTTGGAAAATTACAGAAAATTATTTTAAAAGAATATAAAATTGTTTTAAATTGATTATCATGTGATGAATACTATTAAGATATTGATTTCTTTTAAAAGTCATCTATGGATTATGTCTGGGGTTGGTACAGATTGGACCAATCTCTTCTGAGGCATGGTTAGTTATGGAGAACAAGGATATGACACAGAAATCATCATGGAAACATTCAGCTCGGTTCAGTCGCTCAGTCGTGTCCGACTCTTTGCGACCCCATGAATCGCAGCATGCCAGGCCTCTCTGTCCATCGCCAACTCCCAGAGTCCACCCAAAGCCATGTCCGCTGAGTCAGTGATGCCATCCAACCATCTCATCATCTGTCGTCCCCTTCTCCTCCTGCCCTCAATCTTTCCCAGCATCAGGGTCTTTTCAAATGAGTTAGCTCTTTGCATCAGGTGGCCAAAGAATTGGTGTTTCAGCTTCAACATCAGTCCTTCCAATGAACACCCAGAACTGATTTCCTTTAGAATAGACTGGTTGGATCTCTTTGCAGTCCAAGGGACTCTCAAGAGTCTTCTCCAACACCACAGTTCAAAAGCATCAATTCTTTGGGGCTCAGCTTTCTTGATAGTCCTACTCTCACATCCATACATGAACACTGGAAAAAACAAAGGCTTGTCTAGACGGACCTTTGTTGACAAAGTAATGTCTCTGCTTTTTAATATGCTGTCTAGCTTGGTCATAAGTTTCCTTCCAAAGAATAAGCGTCTTTTAATTTCATGGCTACAATAACCATCTGCAGTGATTTTGGAGCCCAGAAAAATAAAGTCAGCCACTGTTTCCACTGTTTCCCCATCTATTTGCCATGAAGTGATGGGACCGGATGCCATGATCTTAGTTTTCTGAATGGAGCTTTAAGTCAACTTTTTCACTCTCCTCTTATACTTTCATCAAGAGGCTCTTTAGTTCTTCTTCACTTTCTGCCATAAGGGTGGTGTCATCTGCATATCTGAGGTTATTGATATTTCTCCTGGCAATCTTGATTCCAGCTTGTGCTTCCTCCAGCCCAGCGTGTCTCATGATGTACTCTGCATAGAAGTTAAATAAACAGGGTGACAATATACAGCTTTGACGTACTCCTTTTCCTATTTGGAACCAGTCTGTTGTTCCATGTCCAGTTCTAACTGTTGCTTCCTGACCTGCATACAGGTTTCTCAAGAGGAAGGTCTGGTATTCCCAGCTCTTTCAGAATTCTCCACAGTTTATTGTGATCCACACCATCAAAGGCTTTGGCAAATATGTTTAGTGTATAATGAATAGATTCCTTATGATCATCAGATGACCAATTGTGTTTTTTTTTTGTTAATTGTCATAATGAGATAATGAATTTACGTATAGATGATGATAGGCTTAATACAATGTGATTTTTATTGTCCTAAGAAGCTCAAATTGCCTCATCTTTAGTAGGAGTCTCTTCAGCTTGCCTCTTGAATTCTTTCAATATGTTCTTAATCATCCTTGTGAACTTCATTATTATCTGATATATAAAGGTATTCCCTGCAAAATTGTTTTTAACTTACACATTTCTTGCTCCAGTCCCGGAATCAGCTATTCTCCAAGAAGCTCTGGTTGTTTCAGTGAAAAGTATCATTACAAGGGTACAATTTGGGCCTAGGGATGCTCATTGTTTTTGAGTTGTCATTGTAGTTTATTCAGTGAGCAGATGTAGCAAAATATATATGTATATATACATACATACATATAACTGTGTGTTTTTTAAAAATGCTTTTATTTATTCACTTATTTTTGGCTGTGCCAGGTGTTCGTTGTTGCATGGGCTTTTCTCTGGTTGTGGTGAGGGGGGATACTTTCTAGTCGCAGTGCACAGACTTCTTATTGCAGTGGTTTCTCTTGTGAAACATGGGCTCTAGGGTGTATGTGCCTCAGTAGTTGTGGCATGTAGGCTCATAGTTGTGGCTCCTGGACTTCAGAGCACAGGCTCAATTATTGTGGTACACAGTGGGCTTAGTTGCTCTGCAGCATGTGGGATCTTCCTGGATCAGGGATCAAACCCAGTCTCCTGCATTGTCAGGCAGATTCTTTATCACTGAGCCACCAGGGAAGCCTTGTGTGTATGTTTTAAAAGATAAAATGCATCATAAATTTATGCTGATATTTCTAATCCAAATTCAGGACTACAGAATCTAACTTAACCACTTAAAAAAAAATTTAATTGAAGGATAATTGCTTTACATTTTTGCATTGGTTTCTACCAAGCATCAACATGAAACAGCCATAAGAACTTAACCAGCTTTATATTAAATCTGTATTTTCTGACTTTCTCACTAAGAATCCCAGTATTCACCACTGCTAAGGATAGTATTAAAATGTCCATAGTGGTTAATTTTCTTTAACCTGCATTATACACACCATAGGCTCAGAATAACAATACCATTGCCTCTACAAACAACGAGAGCGTGCGTGCGTGCGTGCGTGCGTGTATGCGTGCTCAGTTGCTTCAGTTGTTTTGGACTCTGCGATGCTTTGGACTGTAGCTTGCCAGTCTTCTCTGTTCAAGGGATTATCCAGGCAAGAACACTAGAGTGGGTTACTGTGCCCTCCTCTAGAGAATCTTCCTGACTCACGGATTGAACCTGAATCTCTTACGTCTCCTACATTGGCAGGTGGGTTCTTTACCACTAGTGGGGAAGAAGTGAAGTCGTTCAGTCGTGTCCGACTCTTTGTGACCCCATAGACTGTAGCCTATCAGGCTCCTCCATCCATGGGATTTTCCAGGCAAGAGTGCTGGAGTGGATTGTCTCCAGGGGATCTTCCCGACCCAGGAATCGAACCCGGGTCTCCCGCATTGCAGGCAGACGCTTTAGTGGGGAAGACCCTACCACCAAAAAAGTAATTGTGTGTGTGTGCATGTGTGTGTATGTGTCGGTGGGTGTGTGTCATATGCTTTTATTCTCTCCCCAAACCTTTATGGTTGCACTCTACACTAGTGTATGGCTGCTGTATACTGTACTTTCTCCTCTTTCATCTTTATTTAGTCTTATTTCTAAAGGTAAGCTATATTTAATGCCCACCACCAGTCCTTAATGTTAACATTTCTCAGACATTTTTGCTTTTCAAGCCTCTTGTCTAGCAGGCTCTTTAGAAAGGGTTCATAAGAATAATATGTTCTGAGATCTTATATGGTTTTAATTATTTGTCTGTGTCCTTTCTTCTTCAGTATCAGTTTTCAAGGATAAAAATTCTTTGGCTCACATTTTCTTTCCTTCAGTACCTTAACTATGTTATTGCAATTTTTCTGATATGAAGTGTGGTCATTATCACAATGATAAATTACTTTTCTTTTACTTACAAGGTTCATGTTCTTTTTGCCTAGATGTTCTAACAATTTTTTCTTTTTCTTTATATTCCATCAATATTACTAGAATATGTCTCAGTATTGGTTAATTTTATTAGTATCTTCCTGTATCACTTTCAAATCACTTTTTATTTCAGTTTTCTATTTATAGTTTTTGGGTTTTTTCTTCATTGGGAATTCCTACTATCCATATGTTGGACCTTCCTTGCCTATCTATAATATTTACCACTTCTGAAACTTTAAAATTTTTTATTTAAAAAAATTTCCCTCCTCATCAACTACTCTTCTTAAGGAATTATCTGTTGTGTTTGTTCACCCTTGTGTCCCATATAGTTTTCTAACATTTCTTTAATTTCTAATTTCTTCTTGAAATTATTTCCAACTTTTACTAACTCATTTATGTTGCTATTTAATGCCATTAATCGTTTCCTTTTAATTATTTATGTCTAGTGTCATTTTCTTAATGTTCTGTCAAAATAGTAGATTATAGTTTTGGCATGTTTTCTGGACAAGTATTTCTGGCAATCTCCTTTTATCTGTAGAAATGCTATTCTATATATCTGTAGAAATGCTATTCTATCCCCTATTATTATTTTTCATACCAATTTGGCTGTGATGACTTTGTTTTTCTATTTTTTATGCAAAATTATTTTTCCTGAACTTTATTTAGGAAGACAGCTTGGTTTAAATAGCTTTTCTAACTACACAGAGTTCCCTCTTTTATTGTTTTCATGTGTTAAAAATATGGCCATCTGCTTCTTGTGCTTTTGAACTTGTTTTCTTCTCATTTTTATCCGGACCTTCTCTTAGAATGTCTTTGTTGTTTCTGACTTAATTTTGATTTTACTCCTAAGAATGTGGAGTCCTCCCTTAGGAGACAGGCTTGGGTTGTAACTTTTGTTGGGAGTGGGCAAAACAAAATTCTTACCAGTTTCACAAGGTATCCTCAGATTGATCTATAGTTCACTGCTGGCTATTTTGAAGCTCTCCTCTTCTCAGATGCATCAAATACCCTGTTGTATTCCTTTGCTTTTTCTCACATTTTATTCTGACATAGTAAAAGTCATGTAGTTGATGACTTCTCCTCAACTCATATCTTAGGGTGCAAAGGATGTTTAGCCAACTAATTTTGTTATATGTCTCGTGGTGTTTTGATTTCGCAATCTAATTTCTGTTTTTATGTGGAAATTTGGAAAATCTTAAAATCTATGCTTCTATTATTACTTCTGTCTTCCCAGAATTCTCAAATTCCTTTTAAAACAGTCAGGTTCATTTACCATGGCCCCTCATCTTTGCAGCTAGGAGTCAACTGACAGAAAGGAAATGTAAACCAAACAATGTGCTCTGTGTTTGTGTGTTGTGTGTGTGTGTGTTTGCACGTGGATTTATTTGGGGAAGTGGGGCACAGCTACTGGCGGTGTTGCTATATACGTACGTGGGTGTATTCTAAAAGTCCAATGTTTTGACCAGAAATACTTTTCACATTTTGAACACGGGAAGTTTTCCCTTTGGTTTGTGGCATGGGCTCTGTTTGGAGAACTAGCCTTTATTTTCGGATGTATTTTTGTCCCTGAGAATGACACTGCACTACAACATTGCTAATTACCTTGTGATGGCTTAGTCTGTCTGCAACTATTTGTTTCCCTAGAATCCACAGCTATTCTTATCTAGAAAAAATGGGCTTCCAGTTGTCCCTGGAGTATTCCTTTTGTTTGCCACTCATGTTAGTTGATCTTTCAGTGGAGACCTGGAGAGATCCAATTATTGTTTCCATGCAGGTCTTCTTGAACAATTTCATTTTGTCAAACTACTTAATGAACTATCGATCTTGAGATCTGATATAGTGAAAACTTGGGGAAATGGGAGTTGGTTTTAAGGCAAATTTCTATAATACAAATGAATGGAAGGTTGGCTTATCCTTCTTTTTGTACTTATGCCATCATCTATTTGTGATTGGTTATCATGGTAACTGAAAGCAGAATTATGCAAAATAACTTATTTTTACAGATTTAGTAGTAAGATACTGAAGCTTAGAAATAGATCTACAGTAAAGCATACAAATTCAAAAACTAGTTAAAAATCTTCTATGTGCAAGGTACATGTAGGCTAGTTTATGAAGATGGGTTGGAAATTAAATGCCTACAATAGCAGAGAGATATTAAATATAAACAGAACAATTGTGTTATATAACAATATAACAGAACGATCCCTGTTATAAATAAAACAGGGATTGGTGGAAACAAATAATCTGAAGAGAACTGAAGTATTTATAAAGTACTGTGAAGATAATGGAGAAGACAATGGCAACCCACTCCAGTACTCTTACCTGGAAAATCCCATGGACGGAGGAGCTTGGTAGGCTGCAGTCCATGGGGTCGCTAAGAGTTGGATAGGACTGAGCAGCTTCACTTTCACTTCTCACTTTCATGCATTGGAGAAGGAAATGGCAACCCATTCCAGTGTTCTTGCCTGGAGAATCCCAGGGACAGGGGAGCCTGGTGGGCTGCCGTCTATGGAGCTGCACAGAGTCGGACACGACTGAAGCGACTTAGCAGCAGCAGCAGCAGCAGTGAAGATAATGAAAAGTGCCTGTGTGCTCAACAGTGTGAATGCCTGTAAATTTGTGACACCTGATTCATTGTGAAATATGTTTATGTAAAAATTCTATTGAAGGGATCAAATCAATTGATAAGAATAGATGAGAAAAAGATATTTAGAAAATTATAAGTGCATAGTTTTAAGACAAAAACTTCCCGTTTAATAAATGAAAAACCAAGCCCTTTATAGAAAAAATATATACTTTATTTTCAACTAGAAAGGTGCAAACATGTAACTTTTGGTCACACTCTCAACAAATAAACTGTCCAAAAAACAGTCATAGTCAAAGTAGAGACAAATGCTCCCAGGTGGAAAAACCAATCAGCTATACAGAGCCACTCGTTTTTAATAAAGGTCATTTGTTCGTTAAAAGTGAGGCTACCACGTTTCCAACCTACAGATCAGACTTTGATGGACATTACTGCCTCACCTTCAGCAAACAATCTGTTTGGATGGACTGTTGCTCCAGCTGCACAGAATTTCTATTTGAATATCCATTTCATGCTTTGAATTATCAGACAAGCTTTCCGTCCTAACTATGGTGTTCAGAATTGTGGCTAACACTTGAAATATCAAAGCATTAAAAACATAAACAAAAAGGCACAAACAACTTTAAATTAACTTAGATAACTGTACAAATATATATATATACACACAATATTTACAGTATCAATAAAAAAAAATCTGGCTTGTTACAGGCAAATTAGCTTGCCACAAGCTGTCCAGTCTAATAGACAGAATTCTGATTCCTGAACAGTGTTATCGAATCAGAAATGTCATAGCTGAATCTGCTGTTCTGACTTAAAGACGAACTTGACTCAGCCTCATGATGGCTGGAGAATGCACATCCGAGCTGTTGCTGGAGCTATAGGCAGGTCAGTGAGCATGCTAAAGTTTTCCTTTTCAGTGACATTCCAAATAGCAGTCACATCACTACCCCTAAAGATGACAAGGCTTTCTACTGGCCTCCTCCCACTGCTCCTAGCATACATGCTGGCGCTGTGCACTAATATAGTCCTATGGTCAAGTCTCAGTTTCTTGAAACCAGTGTCTGGGGTTGATGGACTATTCGTTTGAATATCACATGGCACAGTATTTTGAATTTGGTGGGAATTTTTCTTTTCCCCAGTCAGAAGCACAGATTTAGATAACTTGTGCCACTGAAATCATGTGTACACAAAAATGAGATGTGAATCGATTCAAGTGACAGCCTAAAATGTTCACATGTCTCACTGTCTCTGGCTTTAGGCCATGTCTCCATACATCTTCCTGTAGTACAGTGACTCGAAGATGTCATTGTCTCCGGGGCAGTTGTAATGGCAGGCACAGGTCTTGATGAACATCATGCTCTTCTTCATGATTTCCCCATCAGGACACTTGAACTCCACGGGAAGCGTGGTGGTTCTGTGGGGGGTGCAGCACCGCCCATCTGTGCACACTCCGCAGAATTTAGCTCGGTATGTCTTCATGCTGGTGCAGCCAGAGAGCTCAAACTTGATAGGCTTGGAGATTTTGGGGGTCCGGATGCACTTTTTGCCTTTCTGAGGAAGACAAGAGAGGAGAGAAAAATCAATGACTCTGCAAGGGGTGTGGCTTTCTTCAACCTCTGTGTGTTCTAGTCTCCCAGGCATCTAACTTCTGTTTATATTTTGAGGAGGGAAAGTTTGAGTCTCATTTGCCAGTTTTCCAAAAATAGACATGGCCTCTTTGGGGGTGTCTTGAATGAAACAGGGCTTGAAGGATTTCCTAGTGGAAAACTGGTGGTTTCTATTAGGGAAAGTCTCATCCCAGTACAACAGCTCAATGGTATTTTTGGAGATAACAGGCCTCTGTAACAGGGGTGATAAAGAGACCTAGCTGTAGGCCAATCCACTCTTGTTCCATGACCAGGAGTCAATAGAAACAGAACACTATACCTTAATATTCTCCTCCAGGTCAGCTTCGCAAGGCCTGACCATGCAGAGGCGGCTCTGCTTCTCCAGCCTGCAGAAGGCGTTGTCATTGGTAACCCGGGTGGAGATGCCCATTCCGCAGGTCTTGGAACAGGCACTCCACTCTGTGGTCTGGACCAGGCAGTTGGCTCGGATCATGGTTGGGTCTGGGCCAAACGTGTCTTCCGGCCGGTAAGCTATGAGAGCAGAGCACACAAACACAAGGTGAGACACCAGGCTAAGACACTTCCCCCTTGCCCTCGGCCAAGTCAGGACTCGGCCCCTGGGGGAGAATCACGAGGCTGACTTGGAGGCTCAGCTCACCTGCGAGCGCAGGGCCGACCACGGTGTGCTCCTTGGGCTCATCACACACCCACTCCTCGCAGCATTTCCCGGGCAGCTTGACCCTCCGCGGGAAGGGGCAGTCGGGGCTGGGCAGGCGGATGTCCACGCTGCATAGGGGCACGCAGCCCACCGACCCGTCCAGACACGTGCACTGGTATTTGCAGCTGCTCTGAAAAGACTCTCCGCTCCGGTACACAGTTCCTCCGAAGACGCAGGGGGCACCATCTTTAGCTGAAGGAGAGGAAGGGAAAAGTGGGGGATGCAGGGCTCAGGCGTCATTCTGGAGGCTCCAACAGGAAGCGCATCGGGGATGGGAGCTGGGAGCTGGGCTCCAGGGGGAAGGCTGGAAACTGCCGAAGGGGAGAAAGGGACCCAATTCGAGCGGCGTTATTTTCCGTTAGCGGGAAGGTGGGTGTGAGGGACGAGGTCATCGACTGTCCCCCCGCTCTCCCCCCGGGACCCCGGTGTTGGGGTCGGGGGCGAGGGGCCCGGGGAGGTGGGGAGGGGGCGGGGGCTGCAGGTCTTACCGGTGCACACGCCGATCTTGCGGTTGGCGGGGGAGCCGAAGTCGCAGAAGAGGCCCTTGTGCGGATCGCAGGGGTCGCGCTCGGTACACAACTCGCTCAGCTGCTTGGCGCACACGCGGCAGCAGCCGCAGCCGTCCAGCACCAAGCTGACGCCGGCGGGGCAGCGCGGCGCCGGGCCTTCCGGATGCACTTTTTGCCTTTCTGAGGAAGACAAGAGAGGAGAGAAAAATCAATGACTCTGCAAGGGGTGTGGCTTTCTTCAACCTCTGTGTGTTCTAGTCTCCCAGGCATCTAACTTCTGTTTATATTTTGAGGAGGGAAAGTTTGAGTCTCATTTGCCAGTTTTCCAAAAATAGACATGGCCTCTTTGGGGGTGTCTTGAATGAAACAGGGCTTGAAGGATTTCCTAGTGGAAAACTGGTGGTTTCTATTAGGGAAGGTCTCATCCCAGTACAACAGCTCAATGGTATTTTTGGAGATAACAGGCCTCTGTAACAGGGGTGATAAAGAGACCTAGCTGTAGGCCAATCCACTCTTGTTCCATGACCAGGAGTCAATAGAAACAGAACACTATACCTTAATATTCTCCTCCAGGTCAGCTTCGCAAGGCCTGACCATGCAGAGGCGGCTCTGCTTCTCCAGCCTGCAGAAGGCGTTGTCATTGGTAACCCGGGTGGAGATGCCCATTCCGCAGGTCTTGGAACAGGCACTCCACTCTGTGGTCTGGACCAGGCAGTTGGCTCGGATCATGGTTGGGTCTGGGCCAAACGTGTCTTCCGGCCGGTAAGCTATGAGAGCAGAGCACACAAACACAAGGTGAGACACCAGGCTAAGACACTTCCCCCTTGCCCTCGGCCAAGTCAGGACTCGGCCCCTGGGGGAGAATCACGAGGCTGACTTGGAGGCTCAGCTCACCTGCGAGCGCAGGGCCGACCACGGTGTGCTCCTTGGGCTCATCACACACCCACTCCTCGCAGCATTTCCCGGGCAGCTTGACCCTCCGCGGGAAGGGGCAGTCGGGGCTGGGCAGGCGGATGTCCACGCTGCATAGGGGCACGCAGCCCACCGACCCGTCCAGACACGTGCACTGGTATTTGCAGCTGCTCTGAAAAGACTCTCCGCTCCGGTACACAGTTCCTCCGAAGACGCAGGGGGCACCATCTTTAGCTGAAGGAGAGGAAGGGAAAAGTGGGGGATGCAGGGCTCAGGCGTCATTCTGGAGGCTCCAACAGGAAGCGCATCGGGGATGGGAGCTGGGAGCTGGGCTCCAGGGGGAAGGCTGGAAACTGCCGAAGGGGAGAAAGGGACCCAATTCGAGCGGCGTTATTTTCCGTTAGCGGGAAGGTGGGTGTGAGGGACGAGGTCATCGACTGTCCCCCCGCTCTCCCCCCGGGACCCCGGTGCTGGGGTCGGGGGCGAGGGGCCCGGGGAGGTGGGGAGGGGGCGGGGGCTGCAGGTCTTACCGGTGCACACGCCGATCTTGCGGTTGGCGGGGGAGCCGAAGTCGCAGAAGAGGCCCTTGTGCGGATCGCAGGGGTCGCGCTCGGTACACAACTCGCTCAGCTGCTTGGCGCACACGCGGCAGCAGCCGCAGCCGTCCAGCACCAAGCTGACGCCGGCGGGGCAGCGCGGCGCCGGGCCGGCAGGACACTGGCACGGGGCGCTGCAGTCCTGGCCGGAGGCGGGCTGCGAAGGGAGGCGGCGGTCAGCCGACGCACGCCCCGCGGCGCCGCCTGGCCCCCTTCCCGCCCTCCGCGCCCCTCCCCCGGCGCCGGCCGCCGCGGGGTCTCCGGGGCTTACCCGGCTGCAGAGGGCGAGCAGGAGCGCGAAGGCGCAGCGGACCGGGCTCAGGCCGGTGGCTGACATGGTCGGGGCGCTGCGGCCGGCGGGCGGCGGGCGGCGAGAGGCGGCTGGCCGGGCGGGCGGCGCGGGCTTGAGCCGGAGGCGGGGGCAGGGGCGCGCCGGGCTGCGGTCTCGGGAGCTGTCGGCCGGGGCGGCTGCCGTCGGACTGGAGGAGGTGGGTCGCCGGCGGTGGGAGTCGCACTGGCTGCCTCCTCTCAGCGGGGAAGAGTTGTTGTGTGAGGCCGGGGCGGGCGGCCCGAGGCTTTTATACTCTCCGGGCGGCCCCGGCTCGCCAATGAGCTGAATGGAGTCCTACACAAACAGGGACATTCCTCGCATTCCTCCCCACCTTCCTGCCTCATCAACTCACACCGGATTGATCCTGACCCCTTGACACTCAGCATTCCTCCCGTCTGAAAAAGCTGGCACACTCCAGCTCACCAAAAAAAAAAAAAAAGGTTCAGTATTTCCAGCCACCAAATAGGATTTTTCCCCCCTTGCCTCTTCGCACCACTCCTGATTTATATCATTTAAAAACACATCGGCAGTGATTTTATTATTATTTTTATACCACTTTAAAAAATACCACTCATTTCTGTTTCTAATAGCTGTGCCTGTTCTACCCACTGACATAAATCCTTTGTAGGAGATAGCTGAGAAAAGGCTAATAGCAGGGATTCCTGAAAAAGTCGAAAAGGTTTCCTTTTTATTTTTTGGTAATGATTTTTAGTTTTAGAGGCTGTCTGCCTTTGAAACTCTTCAGAGGGCACAAGAGGGGTTCATTGTCTTTAACTGCTTGAAATCCCCAAGAAGCAGACGCATACCTGCAAATCTCTGAATTACATATGTTGGGGATGTAGGAAATTGATCATTTGTCACATGAAATAACGTGGGTGCCCATGGCCAGAGCAGAAAGAGAATAAAGCCAGGGGTCTGAGTATGGATGCAGTTTTATGGGAGAGATTTCCACACTCTTTCTTCTTCTTCTCTTAATATGTAGCAGTTTTAGTGTTGGGGCATAGAGGGAAAAAGGATGATTGGGCATCAACACTTACAGGAAAAATCGGTCTGTTGTTATGTCAGGACAACTTGATTCTGTGCTGGGTAGGTAGAAGCCCTGGGTGTTGGGATGTAAAAAGGGGTGGGAAGACAGGAAAACCTTATAGGAGGAGACCAGCATGAAGCTTGGGGTTTACTTGGGGAGTTTTAAACACAGTCATGGCTTTTTGAAAAATGAGTGATTTTTCTTATACTAAAACCTATAATCTTTGAATGTGAATTGGTCTTGGTTTGTCTGGCATTATAAAAAAAAATCCAATTATGTAACAAGAACACTGTATACCATTGTATTTGGTTGTAAACTGAGTGTCAGTAAATAATATATTTTAGTGACTCTCCCCACACCTATGAATAATGATTGTTACTTCTTACTACCCTAGGAGCCTGAAGCCTAATAGAGTTAGATTAGATCAAGGCAGGAACAGGTTTCATTCCCTGTGCTCCTGTGCAGATGTCAAATATGGCCAACAAAATCTAAACATAGGTCCCTTTCCTAATATTGCTCTCTAGCTTCACTAAGGAGTCAGGTAATTAACCGTGCTTCCTTTTAGAATATATAGTTAAGTTGCTTATTTGTTAATAACTCCAGTTTCCATTTTATGGAGAGAGAATGATTTCAGGGCTATGCCATTTTTTCCTAGTGTAATGTCACATTGTTTGATGCTGGTGTTACCATGAGCAGATTCATTTTAGCTGTTGATTATTTCTTGTATAGGTTGAAGATTAACCTACCTGTTTAAGATGCAAAAGCAAGCTTTCAGAACATTATAGATTATAATTTGAAAATAGCCTGTTTAAACAGGCCTCATATTTTTCAAGTTTCATTTTATTCTGTTGAAAAAGAGCCAAGAAAAAAATAACTACTTTAACTTCAGCACAAACCACATCATCTGTGCACAATTACCTTGTTAAGCAATCCACATGTTGTACAGTGTAGTTGCATGTCAACAGTGTGAATGGCCAGCCAGCAATGGGGGGCTCTGAAGCTGAGGAAGAATTTTCATCATTGTTATTTAATGTTCTTTCCAAGCATTCCTCAAAGAGAAGAGGCCTTAAAAGTTCCTATTTAAAGAAGGAACATTCCAAGTTATGTTAATAGCTGCATGTGTATTAAAGGTAACTTGGTCCCCAATTTTTTCTTTCCCTGTGGATGATTTTAAAAGTCCAAAATATGTGGGAAGCCACAGTGAAATCTTTCAAGACCTAAACCTCCAATTATATCTACCACTAATGGCTAGAAAGGTGTGGTGGATGGGGAAGGGTAGGGATGAGAAGCTGGGACCTCACCCAAGGTGGCCTGCGGCCTAGGCCGTGAGCTCTCGTGGCTTGCAGGGTGAGAGAGCTGGGAAAACCAGTTGGGGATTTTTGAATCCTCTAGAGGTCCTAAGAGCCACCACCACCACCAGCTTCATGTCCAGCAGAGTGGAGACTCATTCATGGAGGGGCTAAATTGCTAGACTGGGTTCCAGTTGGGTGACCTGGGTTGTATTCTTGGAACTGCCATTCACAAATTTTAGGGAAGTCACAGGTAGGAGTCATATTCTTAAGTTTTCACTTATAAAGTGATGGTAATAATATTTTATTTCATAGGGTTTAAGTATAATTAGATTACAGTTTTCAGAGAATTAGTGCTTTATTTTATTTATCTTTCTTGATTTCCTGTTTTTCCACAAGCACATAACAAGTATATTCCTATTCTGTTGTGCTGTTAAAGCAATATCAGGTCATATTATAAAAAGAATTTGGTATTACTGTAAAATTCACATGGTCTTTCGAAGTCTCAAAAGTCCATAGTCAGCTCCAATTGGATGATTTTAATATTGGCTAAAAGAAGACAGAATATTGAAGTGTACAGAAAATGGAATCTCAGAATAGAAAAACATGCTCTGCGTGTAAGGTTAGATTGGGGCTTTATGATCAAAACTCTTTTGAAAGGTTTAAAACAAAAGATTATGAAGAGACTGACAGAAAGAGAGGGAGAGAGAGAGTGAATACACCCAAGACATTCACAGACTCAAAAGTATGTTTATATTGTGATACAGATCATCTGGTGTCAGGAAATTCAAAGGGAAAGGCTGACACTCTGTCCTTCACTCATGCCGTGGAATCTGAATTCTTGTACTATTATAAATGACTCAGCAAATGTTTGTGTGTGCCTGGGCGGTAAAGTGGAAATAGTGGCTTCTTACAACTTCTTCCAGCTCTGACTTATCCCAACGCTTTTGACTGACAGCAGGTCAGAAATGGAAGAAAAAAGTTCTTTGAATTTGTGTGCAGAATGGTTAAGATGCACTAATTTTGTCTTGTAAGCAAGTGTTTATCTGGCCAATGCTTTTTAGAGAGCATTTTTTTTTTTCCTGGTAAAATGAGGAATTCACTGAGATGGCCACTGAGTTCTATTTACAGAGCTATATAAGGTATGCGTGTGTCTACGCAGGCATCCTTTGTACAGGTCGTTTGGTTAAGGCTTGTAAGATGTTCAGCTGCGGATGTACTACATTCCTTCTCTTATGGTCTTTGTTGTTTTTTTTCCCCCTAAAAAAAAGATAAGTTACTTGATCAGGTATCAGACATAGAGAAAACCTGGCAGGAATACAGGAAAGTGGCCAGACTTGGAGTGTTTGTGTACTTAAAGAAGGAATCTTGCACACTTCAACTTTCAGTCATAGACATTTTCTTATAAGAGCAAGCGGGAGTCTGTGCCAGCCCTCAAAGCGGAAATCAAAGCTTCCAGGGAATGTGACTCCGAGCCAAGACCTGTACGCAATGCATACACTGAGCTGTCAGATTTATAGGTAGTCTGGCCGTATAAGGACATCTGGACAGGGAGCGATTTGTTGTGGGTTGGGAGTGGGCTTATGATTTTTCTGACATGCCTCAAATCCAATCAAGTAAATGAATTCCAGCAAAAAAAGAAAAAAAGGTGTGCCAAAAGGAGGCTTTTGAAAAAATAGTAATAAATATTATCCTAAAATCTTCCGGGACCCTGGCTTGGCTTACATTTCCTTGTATTTGCTTAAGATGAAGGTTAAAGAAAGGGCGTACTCCCTGGGAGTTCAGAGGTGGGAAAGAAGCACGGATGTTTACTATTGAAATGACATTCATTTCCTTCATGCTTTCCTCTCCTTATAATTAGTTCTCTGACTTTCTGAGGCTATTTTCTGATGCAAAGGTATTTGTCAGAAGGTAGTCAAGACTGTTCCATGTGGTCTGTGTTTTATGTTTGCTTGTTCATTTGGTTGCTGGTAAATGAAGTTGAGGGTTAGAGGAGTGAGGGAAGTAAAGAATTTTTTTAAAAATATGCTGTTTCCTTCAGTTTGCTATTTGTCTCAGGTATCCTGTTCTTTGAATGAGAATCCTGTGTTGCTTCTAGTCTGCTTGCATTAGTCTGAGATGGTGCTGGAGAATACAGATACTTCTACATGGAGATGTGTCTAACACTTTTCCTGATAGGTTAGCAACACAAGTGTATTGCCATAGCAACCTGGAGTATTTACAGCCCTAAGGTAGAGTCTCCTAGATACTTAACGGTGATAAGTGAGTAGGAATGAAAAGAATGGAGGTAACCATTTTTTCAAATGTGTAATTTGGGAAAAGGAAATCAATAGGTTTAAGAGGAAGATAGAATTTAGATGAGATCATTTATTTCAGAGAATGGAGTAAGTGAAAGGATAAATATTTTGAGAAGACTAATGTAGAATATATTTGAATGTGTTCTTAGAGATTTTGCTGGGGAACGGGAAGGTAGGGGCAGATGAAGCCAGAGCCATCAGCTCATCCTTTGAAATGTCCTCCCACCTCCTATCAATAAGCCTGAGGCCCCATCTCAAAACTTCAGAGTTTCCTGGAATACTTTTTGAAAATCATTAAGTAGGACTCAGAGAACTGGCTAGGCTTTCCAGTTGGTTCAGTGGTAAAGAATCTGCCTGCCAAGCAGGAGACTCAAGTTGGGTGTCCGGGTTAGGAAGATCCCCTGGATCAGGAAATGGGAACTCACTTCAGTATTCTTGCCTGGGAAATCCCATAGACAGAGGAACCTGGCAGGCTGCAGTCCATGCATGAGGTCACAAAAAGACAGACACTGCTGAGCGACTAAACAACAACAACAACAACAACAACAGAACCGGCTGGGAACCTGGAGATGTGACTTCCACATCTGCAACACCTTCCATGGGAGCTCAGAGATGGCCCTGATCTCTGAGTACTCAATTTCTCACCTGCTTGTAGCTTTTTAGCCTAAGGAAACCATGTTTATGAGAGTACTTTTAGATAATGTCTGGCAACTTTAAATGTACCCATCTCTTCTATCTTTCAGTGGCTCTTGCTCTTCTTAGGACTAAGTCCAAGAGAGCCTTGATTTTTAAAAACTCCATCACAGTTTGACTTGATAATACCATTTATCTTTGCAGGGATTTCTGAGTATTATTAAAGCTGTGCGAAAGCTTAGAGAAAATCAAATCTGACTTCTTCATTTTTTAGCCTAGGTGCTCAGAATTGGTAGAGACATTTAACAAACGAACTTTTAGGTAAGAATATCAAATGTAAATATTCAGGACACAACTAAAATTTTATTATTTCCTATGTCCATAATGTTTTCTTCAGGTTATTTATTACTCAGAAAGCCAAGGTGATATTTTATGCTTAACATCATGCCACATACATTTTACACTCTACATATATTTGGGCTGACTTTCTTCTTTCATTTAGTTTATAATGCAAACTATGCTACCATGAGAATGACAAGCAGATTTTCAAATTAAATGGGAACTGGCAGTACATTCTAGACTATTGAAAACTAAGTTGTTCAAATTGTCCAAAGAGTTTCTAATATTCCCCTATGTGTGAGTTTTTAAAAAACTGTGCATATGGGAATTGTATCTTAAAACCTAGACAGATGGATAAGGCTTTTTGCAAAGGTATCAGAGCTGCTAGATCAGAGCTTACACCATAAAGGATGAAAAGCCACTCTATTTATACTCTTGACACCATCAGATTTGAAGTAAATGTGAACTAATGCATTGTTTAATTTGACGTTAGAATGCACAATGCCAATTTTGTCTGATCAATTTAACAGGAATGCTTCTTAGCGCTCTGTCCATGTGCCTGAAATGGATACCCTCTATGGCTGTATTGCCTTGTGTTTATGCAGAAATTTTAAATTTACAAAAGCCCTTTTACCTAAACGATCTCACTTTAACTTCCTAACAACCCTTTGAGGGATATTGTTCCCATTTTGTAGGTGAGGAAATCGAGGTCCAAGAAGACTGAGTAACTTTACATAGGCTTGGGCAAAGGTAGAGCAGGGACATGTGAATTTAAATTCAATTTTAAAGGGAATACCCTACCTCTTCTTGCAAACTCCACTGCTTCTTTTCTTCACTTTTTATACACACGGATCTCTGAACAGTGCGTGTTCTTAAAATAGTTATTTCAGAGCTTCTTAAAACTCCTGAAGCACACACCCTAGAAGGCATATAAAACACTATTGGATAATTAGCAGAGTTAGCATTATGTTGCTGAGGTAAGCATGAAGTAGAAAGATAACATTTACTGATCTGTGTTAGGAGAGACTCTTGGGCTTAGACAAAGATTTTTTTCCCGGACAATTAAGATTTTTGTGATTTTGCTGTGTAGGCAGATGTGTTGCTTCTTATCCACTAACAAACTAATGTAGCTAAAAAAGGAAACATGAATCAAGATGGGTATGCTCTGGGAGGCTTAATATCAGGGTGTGTACTACTGTGACATCAGCTTCAGCCCACACTGAAAATGTTCAGTCTCTAACTCAGTGCTGTCTTGTTTAGGCTGAGACTAGGACCAACCACAGGCATCAAAAAAAAAAAATCTTCTTGAATAATTGCATCATTCCCTGATAAGCTACCCATGTGAATAGATACTATGACAGAGTCTCAGACAGGCCATGAACACTAAAGCCGTGTCTACCATAGACCGATTTTCACAATTATTACTTAATAGGTATGTCTCAGCATGTTATTAACATACTGCTTATTTTATGAACTTCATCTTCAGTGAAAGTGCACTTTCCTCATATTGAATCCAGTGTGGGTTTCAGGCTTACAGCTTTCCCCTTCTTTCTCTATGGAATGATATGATTCGAATCCTTTTGAGTTTCATGTTGTCAGTGGAATGAGATCTGTGTCATCACCACACATGGCAGAGATTAAGAGTGTTGTTGTCTGGGAGTGGCAGGTTTGTAATGTGGGGATTTTCTTATTGACCCATGTGTGTGCATGAAAGCTAACAACCGCAGGATCAAGTTTCATGTAACCATAGACTTAACTTGCTCATGTCTGGAAATATTTTGCCATTAAGCCGTTTCTCATGTATAGATGAGGAAAGCTGATTTTGTCCAAATGAATCTTTGGTGGTATCTTCGTCATTTCCCACTGCTCTCTGTTGATTCTTCTTGCTCATGTGTTTTACCCAGCTGTTTCCAAATATGGCAGATTCCCGAGACTCCCACTGCTTGCTTTCAACTGTGTAGGTAGGCAGGCAAACTTCCGGCCTATCTTCACATAGACTGTGAACCCATTTTACTTTACAGTGAGGTGAGGCACTGCTGGGCACTGCTGGGTACTGTGGCGGGTGCTGTTGTGGTAGAACTGAGCACAAAACCCTCCATCTGCACAGGCCTCCTCACCAGTCCAGCAGATTTTACCAGACCAGCTTATGCAGGAGCTGCCAGCCAGGGGCTGCCACGGCATGGTGGTACCTCTTACGCTTCTCCGGTGTTCTCTTCTTGCTCACGGAAGCCTGGTATTAATCTACAGGGGGCTCAGGAACTCCAAATTCCTGTATTGCTCATGCGTCACATACAACTTTCCAGGAAGGGAAAATGACCTCTTACTGAGTAGAAGTGGCAATCTGTAGACTTCTGCCTACAACAACTGCCAAGGACTAGGATTTCTCACTCTGTGTGAGGGCGGGTGACCAAGTGCATTGAGAGTGCATCACCTGGTGTCCTTTTAGAAAAGCACTGCTGAAGGTCACTTGCTTAGGCTCCTTTTTAATGGCAATGGTGGAGGTAGGGAAATTTTACTGTTCTGTTGTTTCAGGCAGCCCCGTATTCAGACAAGCTTAGGAAAGCAAAGGTAAAAAAGAAACCAGTAGCGCATGTTTTAAAAACCTTTGGTGCTTACATTTTAAGATCTCAAGAATAAAGCCCACAAAGTAAACTTGATTTGTATTTAATTAAAGATGATTTTCAACAGTTCTTTTTTGAAAAGTTAAAAATGTAGTTTACTGAAAGATACACATCTTTATAGGCTTCCCAGGTGGCGCTAGTGGTAAAGAAACGGCCTGTCAATGCAGGAGACTTAAAAGATGTGGTTTTGTTCCTGGGTTGCGAAGATCCCCTGGAGGAGGGCATGGCAACCTACTCCAGTATTCTTGTGTGGAGAATCCCATGGATAGAGGAGCGTGGCGGGCCACAGTCCACAGGGTCACAAAGACTCAGACATGATTGAAGCGACTTGGCACGCATGCATGTATCTTTACAAAGAGTAATGGCAAACAGTCCAATTTAGAAGTTTAAATAAATGTAGATGATTTTAATACTAACAATATATATATATAAAGCTGAAGTCGCTGCCTTTGAATAATTTTTGATATTTTGGTATGAAATTTTATTACTTTAAGTAGGTTAATTCTATAGTTTAAAACAGTTCCTAAAATTAGCCACCATTGTGGATTTAACTAGGCTGACTTTTTGTTATCTTGATTTCAGATGTTCTGTTGATAGAAGTAATACAGAAGTGAGGTGAATATAGAATTTCCTAGACTTAGTATTTCTTTTTTTGACTGCTTCAGGAGATATCTTTTTTTTCCTTTTTATTTATTATTTCATTAATCAGCTGTTTTCGGAGAAGGCAATGGCACCCCACTCCAGTACTCTTGCCTGGAAAATCCCATGGACGGAGGAGCCTGGTGGGCTGCAGTCCATGGGGTCGCTGAGTCGGACACGACTGAGCGACTTCACTTTCACTTTTCACTTTCATGCATTGGAGAAGGAAATGGCAACCCACTCCAGTGTTCTTGCCTGGAGAATCCCAGGGACGGGGGAGCCTGGTGGGCTACCGTCTATGGGGTCACACAGAGTCGGACACGACTGAAGTGACTTAGCAGCAGCAGCAGCAGCAATCAGCTGTTTTATTAAATGTGTGACATGATGCAAACTAACCTATCTGAGCCTCAGTTGGCACCTATAGATATACTAATAACTACTTTTTAAGATTGTTGGGACAGTTTGAGGGAATGAAATTTCCAAATCTTGTAAAGTGCCAAGGACAATGCTTGTCACAGTATAAGCACTCAATGAATGCTCGTTAAAGGAAAATAAAACTTTTCTTTTAGCTCATATCTAAATATTTTTAGATCTAAATTTCTACATTAGCACATTGACCAAGTATTAGCCCCTTAGCCCAGTAGGTTTCGGGGTCATACGATCTGCATATTGCATGGAAAGAAAAGAATGTGCTAACAGTTTCTGTTGACAGCCCTGTTCCAGCAAAACACATACCATTGTTATGTCACTTGTGAATGATTTATGACTTGTGATTCTGTCCTTAGGATCCCATTTTTTTTTTCTTTTTTGCCATCAAAGTGCCGTGGGTGGGTGGGTGAGGAGTATAAGTTCTTGAAAGAAGCAAAGAATACAACTAAGGAATTTGATACCAGTTATTATTGAATGTGCATATCGACAACATCTAAGCAGATTAAATTAATATCCATGAGAAAGTAAAAGTGTTTATGCTAAAATAATAAACTAGGCTGCTGTTCCATCTTGGATTTAGTTGCAAAAACAATGCCTGGAAAATGTCTCTGTGGGACAAGAGATGTGTGTGTGCGTGTGCGTGTGTGTCTGTGTATCCACATGGGCGATATTGATACTGTAGGACAGGGAAGAAAATTTAAGTTTCTAGTTTTTGCTGTTAAAATCATGAAATGAAAGAGAGGAAAAGAGAGAAAGGAAGTCTAATATATGTATAAGATGAGGATGAGAATGGCTTGGCTACAATATGGCTCAGACGGTAAAGCGTCTGTCTACAATGCGGGAGACCTGGGTTTGATCCCTGGGTCGGGAAGATCCACTGGAGAAGGAAATGGCAATCCACTCCAGTACTATTGCCTGGAAAATCCCACGGACAGAGGAGCCTGGTACGCTACAGTCCATGGGGTCGCAAAGAGCTGGACACGACTGAGCGACTTCTCTTCTTCACAATAATATAACACAGTCTCACATCATGAATGATACTGAGTCCCCTCTGTACATATGGGAAAATTTAACTTTAAGGAATTCAATTGCTAGAAAAGACAATTTCATAGAACTGTGGAAGTGGAAAATGAAATATCCCTTCGGATGATGTAGTTGCATTTAATGGCCATAAAAGAGGTGACCTAATTTTATCATGCTAAAAGATGTGGTATTTCATCTGCCTCTTGGGAGAAAGTGAGGCACAATGGAAGTATTAGGGAAGCTGAATAGAGAAACCTAAATATTGAGTAGATTGGTGATGGTACCATGTGACTCTTCCCTGTTGGAAAGTAGTCATCTCGGCAGGTGGTTGGTCAGCCTTCTTTCTCTCTCTCAGCTTTCCCCCAGAGCATGCCTTCAGGATCCTGATATGCACAGATGAGAACACCTTCCCCATACTGCCTGCCTTTCCCCCATCTCCAAAGTGGTGCAATGTTCTAACAAACCCTATCCTAAAGATGCTTATTCTTATGAAATATCTTCCTGTGTGTCTTTACAGCACACTCACAGGTTTTCTGACTTGCTGGGGCTTGGTACCTGGCTCCTGCTCTTCCACTGAGCCCTAAGTCCTGTCAACATCGTGGGTTTACTCCAATATCCACTGGAAGACACTTGCAAGTTCTTGTTGCCTGTTTCTTTGAAGCCAGCCAAACAAATCAACCCACGCTTTGTCCTGCACATCCTTCTATAGAGTGTGTTTTTATACTCTGCAGCTCCTAAAACACACGTATATGTGTGGCACACAATGACAAACACACACACACACACACACACACTGTGTTTACTGTCTCCAAATATTTACCATACAACCCATTGTAATAAGGTTTCTGATTTTAGCACAGGGATTTGCCACCTATTCATTGCCAAATCTAGTGTATTATTTTCAGTCCTTATATATAACTTGATTTCTCTTGGGTTTTGTAGTTGAGTCTCATCCCCTCTCCATCTCTTCGACCATTTCCTTTAGTCTCCCTTTGAAGTCTCATTTCTCCCTACCACAGATGCCGTATAGTCTGTTTGTCCCTGGTCCTCTTCTTGCTTACATGTTCTTCCACTGCCTCATGTAGATCGTTCCCTGCTCTCTGGATCTTGACCAGAAACGTTCTTGCTGTGCATGAGACATTAATCTGAGTGTCCTACACAGACCTTAAAGTACTCAAAGCCACCCCCAAATCTACTCCCTTTAATTTTCCTACTCTTAGTGATGGGAACCAACGTCACTCCATATTGACGCCTGTATGCTGCTTGATATTCCTTTTTCTCTTTCACGTCCTATGTCTAGTCAGCCCCAAAGCTCTATGGACTCTTACCTTCTCATGATATTTTCCCAGTATACCATGCCATTAGCATCTTTGGTCTGAATCCCTGTATTAGTCTTTTTGTTATTATTTTTTGACCTACCTTATTTGCCCTTTCCAATTTGCTCCTTCCAATGCTGCCAGAAGTACTGCAAAGTATTTACTTACCGCCTTAAAACTTTCACATGGTTTTCATTGCCTTCGAAATAAATTCCTTTGTCTGGTTCCTATCTTTCCCATTATTATTTCTCAATACCCATCACCCCTGCCCTGTTTTTCATTTCATGTTTTGTTCCAGTAATTTAGTTTCATTATGCTAATCATGGCCTTATTACGTACTCGTCTTGCTTATCCAGCACCTGGAGGAGCTGTAAAATGTGTTTACACCAAACACAAACCTTCAACTGTATTAGGAGCTTGTTTTTTTTGAGCTAGTACATATACATTCACACATACACATGCATTTAGTGAAACAAAAAACTTATAGAAACAATATTTATTGTTACCATATATGATACTTTTGGTACCTTAAAATCAGTTCTATTTCATTTTTTTAAAATATTGATTCTGGCCTCAGTGATACTATGATTTATAAGAAATATATAATGGTCTTTCAGTGATATATGTATACTTGGCCTTTGTGTCATTTCTGGCTCACAGCTTTCAGAACACTTGAAATTTACTAAGTATTGGGAGTGATAAAGGTGTCTTTTGTTATATGAATGAGGTAACCTTTGGAAGCACTTCAGTTCAGTTCAGTTCAGTTCAGTCGCTCAGTCGTGTCCGACTCTTTGCGACCCCATGAATCGCAGCACGCCAGGCCTCCCTGTTCATCACCATCTCCCGGAGTTCACTCAGACTCACGTCCATCGAGTCCGTGATGCCATCCAGCCATCTCATCCTCGGTCGTCCCCTTCTCCTCCTGCCCCCAATCCCTCCCAGCATCAGAGTCTTTTCCAATGAGTCAACTCTTCCCATGAGGTGGCCAAAGTACTGGAGTTTCAGCTTTAGCATCATTCCTTCCAAAGAAATCCCAGGGCTGATCTCCTTCAGAATGGACTGGTTGGATCTCCTTGCAGTCCAAGGGACTCTCAAGAGTCTTCTCTGAAAAACCATAGCCTTGACTAGACGGACCTTAGTCGGCAAAGTAATGTCTCTGCTTTTGAAAATGCTATCTAGGTTGGACATAACTTTTCTTCCAAGGAGTAAGTGTCTTTCAATTTCATGGCTGCAGTCACCATCAGCAGTGATTTTGGAGCCCCCCAAAATAAAGTCTGGCACTGTTTCCACTGTTTCCCCATCTATTTCCCATGTTTCCCCATCTATTTACCATGAAGTCATGGGACCAGATGCCATGATCTTCGTTTTCTGAATGTTGAGCTTTAAGCCAACTTTTTCGCTCTCCTCTTTCACTTTCATCAAGAGGCTTTTTAGCTTCTTTTCACTTTCTGCCATAAGGGTGGTGTTATCTGCATATCTGAGGTTATTGATATTTCTCCCGGCAATCTTGATTCCAGCTTGTAGACATTTTAGGATCATCAAAAGAGCACCTGTAGATGCTGGGAGATGAATATGTGGAGTTCTAGCAAAATACAGACCAGAGATGCAGAGAAAACATGAGTTCTTGGTACTTAATCAGTTTTGTCAGTTTCATGAGCCAGTATGTCTAGCTCTCCTTTTTTTAAATGGGTTGCATATAAGTTCAGTTCAGTTCAGTTGCTCCATCAGGTCTGACTCCTGTGACCTCATGGACTGCAGCACACCAGGCTTCCCTATCCTTCCCTATCCTTCATCTTCCAGACTTTGCTCAAATTCATGTCCACTGAGCCAGTGATGCCATCCAACCATCTCATCCTCTGTTGTTCCCTTCTCCTCCCGCCTTCAATCTTTCCTAGCATCAGGGTCTTTCCAATGAGTTGGCTCTTCACATCAGGTTGGCCAGAGTATTTGAGTTTCAGCTTCAGCATTAGTCCTTCTAATGAATATTCAGGATTGATTTCCTTTAGGATTGACTGGTTTGATTTCCTTGCAGTCCAAGGGACACTCAAGAGTTCTTCTCCAACACCACGCTTCAAAAGCATCAATTCTTCAGCACTCAGATTTCTTTATAGACCAACTCTCACATCCATACATGACTACTGGAAAAACTGTAGCCTTGTCTAGATGGACCTTTGTTGGCAGAGTAATGTCTCTGCTTTTTAATATGCTGTGTAGGTTTGTCATAGCTTTTCTTCCGAGGAGCAAGTTGCTTTTAATTTCATGGCTTCAGTAGCCATCTGCCGTCATTTTGGAGCCCAAGAAAATGAAGTCTGTCATGGTTTCCATTGTTTCCCCATGTATTTGCCATGAAGTGATGGGACCGGATGATCTTAGTTTTTTGAATGTTGAGTTTTAAGCCGGCTTTTTCACTCTCCTCTTTCACTTTCATTAAGAGGCTCGTTAGTTCCTCTGCTTTCTGCCATAAGGGTGGTGTCATCTGTGTATCTGATATTTCTCCTGGCAGTCTTGATTCCAGCTTGTGCTTCATCCAGCCTGGCATTTCACATTGATGTGGTATGCTTGTAAGCTGAATAAACAGGGTGAGAGTATACAGCCTTGACGTTCTCCTTCCCCAATTTGGAACCAGTCCGTTGTTTCATGTCTGGTTCTAACTGTTGCTTCTTGACCTGCATACAAATTTCTCAGGAGGCAGGTAAGATGGTCTGGCATTCCCATCTCTTTAAGAGTTTTCCACAGTTTGTTGTGATCCACACAGTCAAAGGCTTTGGCCTAAGTGAAAATAACGCCCAGTTGTGGATGTGACTGGTGATGGAAGTAAAGTCCGATGCTGTAAAGAATTGTATTGCATAGGAACCTGGAATGTTAGGTCCATGAGTCAAAGTAAATTGGAAGCAGTCAAACAGGAGATGGCAAGAATGAACACTGACATTTTGGGAATCAGTGAAGTAGAATGGACCGGAATGGGCAAATTTAATTCAGATGACCGTTATATCTGCTATTTTCTGCAAGAATCCCTTAGAAGAAATGGAGTAGCCCTCAGAGTCAACAAAAGAGTCCGAAATACAGTACTTGGGTACAGTCTCAAAAGTGACAGAATGATCTCTGTTTGTTTTCAAGGCAAACCACTCATTATCGCAGTAATCCAAGTCTATGCCCCAACCGCTAATGCTGTAGAAGCTGAAGTTGAAATGTATGAAGACTTACAAGACCTTCTAGAACTAGCCCCCCAAAATATGTCTTTTTCATCACAGGGGACTGGAATGCAAAAATCGAAAGTCAAGAGATACCTGGAGTGACATGCAAGTTTGACCTTGGAGTACAAAATTAACCAGGGCAAAGGCTAACAGAGTTTTGCCAAGAGAATGAACTGGGTTCCAGGTATCATACTCCAAAATGTCCTGGCTGAAACAAACTTTGCCAGTGTGAGAAAGATAATTGTTTTACTTTCACATTTATATTTTCTCAAGTAATTACTTATAATCTTTTCCAATTCTATCATAGTATTAGGATGTAACAATGCTTTCCAGGCTACCCCTTTTTAAAATAACATAATGGAATACATAGAAAATGATAGTATGAAATGGTGTTTTGGGGCAAAGGTTTCTAAAAGTTCTAAAATTTTGGAAAGGTAAAGGTATAGAAATTCCTTTGGTTTAAAGATATCAAAGATCATAGGGAAGCTTACTGGAAACTTGCTACTTTTTTAAAAAGGTGTTGAGGTAATTTAAAGTATTTCTTGGAAGTTGATTTCTGAGTATTTGTGAATAACCTCTCACATAGCATCAAGTACAAACACATCTACCATTCAATGAATTCCTTATATAAAGTTTGAGAACTGGTTTGAGCTTTAAAATATTATATAAATATTCTGTGTTTAGCTAAAACTGCAAATTTACTAAGGTATTAGGAACTACGGTGATTTATATTATATTTATATAGCTTATTTCTATCAATTATTTATTGATCATATAAATAAAATATCTGAGGCTTATGTATTCATATCTGGTAAACTTATGGTTTTCAGAACACTAGGGAATACAGTGTAAAGCCATAATTTATTGAAGTAAAAAATTCTCTAGAAAATTGGATATGAGGAATATAAGAAAAGTTGCTGGTTGATGTATTGCTAACAATTAATGTAGCTGTCAAAATTGCCTAACCTTAGGCATAAGAAGAACTTAGTGGAAAATTCTTTCAGGCTAGTAAATTTATTCAAATGCTCTAAATTAAACAAATAGACATTTGTTATTATTTCCCTTGCAATGAAATAAGTAATTCACAAATATTTTGAGCATTTGATATATTTCTGACTGTTTCAAACACAGTGGGGTATTAAGAGATATCTAGGTTTTGCTTATGAGGAGGTTATGATCTATTTGCAGAAGCAGGTTATAAGCATTAAACCAATGATACTGTTTTCTGACATGGGAACCACATGACACTGAAAATTCTGGAGGATTGGTGTGATGTAATATTTCATGACCCCAAAGTTTATTAGAACTTTTGCAGAACTTTGAGGTATAGATTATAATAGAACCGCATGCTATGAGGCTTGAGAGCTTTTTCTCAAGTGTCAGTCAGTTGGTACTGAGTCTAAGTGGTCATGAATGAATATAGCATTAAGTGTTCTATAAGTGAAGAGGAAGGAAAAGTAACCAGTGTGGAAAACCCCATGTGACTTTTTAATGACTACAAGCTGGGTTAAAAGGTGAGGACAAGCGAAACAGCAAGGGCTTTCCAGACCTTCAGTTCAGTCCAGTTCAGTTCAGATGCTCAGTCATGTCCGACTCTTTGTGACCCCATGAATTGCAGCACGCCAGGCCTCCCTGTCCATCACCAACTCTTGGAGTTCACTCAAACTCATGTCCATTGAGTGTCGGTGATGCCATCCAGCCATCTCATCCTCTGTCGTCCCCTTCTCCTCCTGCCCCCAATCCCTCCCAGCATCAGAGTCTTTTCCAATGAGTCAACTCTTCGCATGAGGTGGCCAAAGGATTGGAGTTTCAGCTTTGGCATCAGTCCTTCCAATGAACAATGGTGAAATCAGTTGACTTTGCGAATGTTGTGACATATATGGAAGAGAATAGGTGGGCTGTTTGGACCTCAACTCACAGGAATGAAATAGGAGTATTAAGGAAGGAACTATAGTGTAGGGACTGCAGTCCTAATGTCTTTCTTCTACTCTAATGTTAAATCCTTCAGTTTTAGTTTTAGTCTTTTAGCCCGCTGGTCTTTAGAACACATATGGCAATGCCATGGATTGTAGCCCATCAGGCTCCTCTGTTCATGGAGTTCTTCAGGCAAGAATACTGGAGTGGGTTGCCATTCCCTTCTTCAGAGGATCTTCCCATCCCAGAGATTAAACCCAGGTCTTATGCATTGCAGTCAGACACTTTACTGTCTCGAGGCATATATACATATATAGCTCTATAATAATTTTCAGAGCTTAGAAAATGTTAAGAATACACTTGAAAATTTATAAGGAATGATTAAGAGAGTCTCAAAAGTCAGAGTTAGTAATGCTGAAATTATTGTTACGCTTCTGTTTCTCCTCTGGCCTTAGTATTTAGTGTTAGTCGCTCAGATGTATCTGACTCTTTGCGACCCCACAGACTGTAGCCCATCAAGCTCTTCTGTCCATGGGATTCTCCAGGCAGGAATATTGGGGTGGATTGCCATTCCCTTCTCCAGGCGATCTTCCCAACCCAGGGATCAAACCCAGGTCTCCTGCATTGCAAGCAGCTCTGGCCTTAAGTAGTATCTATTATTTTCTCTGTCTACAGCCTGCAAAGCACCAGGAATATGGAAAAACAGAAAACACAACAAACATTTGTTGAATTAATGCATCTTTCCTGAGAGCAGAGGTTATATTTCTTCTTTTTTTTGTCATTCTCCATGACTCCTATATGGTGTTTTGCATGCAGTGGACTAACTATAAAGTATTGAAAATGTTTATATTATTGAGAAACAAGCATGACTGAAGCCAATATTACTTGGTCAAACTGTCTCATGCATTCTTTCATTCATTCAGCCATTCAGTCATGGGTACATTCACAGGAACTGTACTAAGGACTATTAGTCTGATGGTGGTTTTATGCCTTCCCTGGTGGATCAGTGGTAAGGAATCTGCCTGCCAATGCAGGAGATGTGGGTTTGATCCCTGGGTTGGGAAGATCTCTTGGAGAAGTAAATGGCCACAGACTCCAGTATTGTTGCCTGGAAAATTCCATGGACAGAGGAGACTGGCTGGTTACAGTCTATGGGGTTGCAAAGAGTTGGACATGACTTAGCGACTAAACAGGCTGTCCAGCTCTTACTGATCCTTCAGCTCTTAACTCTCTTGTCACTTTGCTTAGCATTCCAGACTGAGTGAGGTGGTTATCCTTTCATAACCATTTTCTAATTATATGGTAATTTGTTTGTGTCTGTTACCAGATAGGGATCCATAAGAGCAGAATTGAGTCATTCACCTCTTGGTCACTAGTGCCAAGCCTAATACCTTGTTTAGAGGTATCACTTGAGGGAAGTTTGTTGAGTAAATGTTTGTAAAAAAATATAATCTTTAATGATGGTATTGTCAGATATATGACTTTGGTAATTTGGGTTTTAAGTATTGTGTTAGGAAAATTGAAAAAAAATGCCGGTTATAACAGTTTGGAGACAAAGTATGCATTAATAAGAAGGGATAATTACAAACACAGAAGTTTGATATAAGCTATATGATGAAATGTACATAACCATTAATAAACTATTCATATCATATTATAATAGACTATTCATTTTTATTGTGACAAACTTACTGTGTGTCTAGTAATTAAAACATAATTGCTAATGAAAGTGCTCAGTCGCTCAGTTGTGTCAGATTCTTTTACTATATTCATCAAAAATTATGTAAAACATGAAATGTACATTTGAGTATATCTTGAGCTGTTTGTTGTTTAATCACTAACTTGTATCCAATGGACTGCAGTCCCATGGACAGTAGTCTGCCAAGCCTCTCTGCCTCTGGAATTTTCCAGCAAGAATACTGAAATGGGGTGCCATTTCCTGCTCCAGAGGATCATCCCAGTCCAGGGATCAAACCAACGTCTCTTGGGTCTCCTGCATTGGCAGGTGGATTCTTTACCACTAGCGCTACCTGGGAAGCCTAATTGTTAATGAAAAGTGAAAGTCTCCCAGTCGTGTGTGACTGCAATCCCATGGACTGTAGCCTGCCTGACTCCTCTGTCTATGGAATTCTCCAGGCAAGAACATGAGTGGGTTGCCATTTCCTTCTCTAGGAGATCTTCCCAACCCAGGGATCGAACCCAGATCTCCTGCATTGCAGGCAGATTCTTTACCAACTGAGCCACTAGGGAAGCCCTTAACTGTTAATGAAAGGGTGATATTTATTCAATGTTTAAATAAAATGACTGTCTCTTTAAATAACCAAATTAAATAACACTTTAAATTTCTTTTTGACACTCTCAAATCAAATAAGGAACAATTGTTATCTTTAGGTTGTAAGTATAGACTGATGAGATTTAAAATATTTTTTTAAAACCTAGCAATGTTGTTTGTAACAAATAAAATGGAATCCACTAGTATGTCCTTATTTATTTGATTGTGAGCTTTCAGTCCCCACCAGAACTTTTTGAGAAAAAATAGAATCTATATGTAAGGTAAAGTTTACTTTATAATCAGACATGTGCCTTCACGTGTTTGGAGGTTAGAGACAACTCACAAGTCTTGGATTGGGTGAAGGCAATGATGTCATTTCATCCTCAGAACACTATTTGGAAGAGAAGTTGAAACAATTGCAAAATGAGGGAGAAGGCTTAGCACAAGTGGATTTTTGTCTCATGAGATTTGCTGAAATGTATTATTTTTCCTAGAAATGCCTTAGGCTCAGCTTGTGCTTGTTTTAATTTTCTCCATATCCTTCGCAGGTTACTTTGCATATTAGTAAATATGAGTTGACTTGAACAGAATTTAGCTTGTTTGGACCCACTGCTCGTGAGTCAATTGGCATCCCAAAGGCATGAGGATAGAGCATTCCTTTTCAATAATTAATCTGTGGAACAATTTCCCACTCTATATAACTCCTGGAATTCTCACAAATAGTCCAAAGGACGGAAAACAGTTGGATATTAAAGCAGGAGATTACAGACCCAATAAGCCAACCTTACCAGCTTTCTTTTCCCTTCACTCCAAAGTATCAGGAGTGACAATTTCAGGAATTATGCATAAACTCAAAGCCACATCCTACTCTTGAATTCTTGGCATTATTTGGGTCAAGACTTTGTCTCTTTTTTAATTCCAAATGTCCTTTATTTCCTTTTGAATTATATTATTTCTAACAAATCTTTTGGTTTTTTATTTTTGGCTGTGCTGGGTCTTCACTGCTGCTCACAGGCTTTCTCTGGTTGAAGCGAGAGGTGGCTACTCTTCGTTGTGGTTCACAGGCCTCTCATTGTGGTGGCTTCTCTTGTAGAGCGCTGGCTCTAGGCACTCCGGCTCAGTGGTTGCAGCTTGCAGACTCTAGAGCGCAGGCTCAGTAGTTGTGGCACACGGGCTTAGTTGCTATGCGGCATGTGGAATCTTCCCAGACCAGGGATGGAAGCTGTGTCCCCTGAATTGGCAGGAGAACTTCTATCCACTACTCTACCAGGGAAGTCCAAGAATTTGTCTTTTATGTGGTGTGTTTACATATGGATGAAAGTAGTGAAGTCATTTTCATTGAGAGCATTACCAATTAGAGTCTGAAAGCTCTGAAGGTGGTGATTGTTATTATCATTCAATCAAGAGAAACAACAATTGACTTAGAAGGTGAATGGTAAAACAATATAGAGTCAGTGTTTCATGAATATATTCACATACTGCTGTATTTAAAATAGATAGCCAACAGGGACCTATATAGTACAGAACATGGAACTCTGCTGAAGGTTATGTGGCAGCCTGGTTGGAAGGGGGTTGTTGGGGAGAATGGATACATGTATATGTATGGCTGAGTTCTTTTGCTGTTCACCGGAAACTATCACAACATTGTTAATTGATTATTTGTTGTTGTTGTTCAGTCACTAAATCGCGTCCGACTCTTTGCGACCTCACAGACTGCAGCATGTCAAGCCTCCCTGTCCCTCACTATCTCCTGGAGTTTGCCCAAGTTCATATCCATTGAGTCAGTGATGCTATCCAACCATCTCATCCTCCAATACCCTAAAACAAAATAAAATGTTCAAAAGAAAAAAGTAAGTTTAAAAAAGACCTAGGACATTAAATCAAAAGTAAACCCAACTGAAAATTGGTAGTTTTTAAATTTCATACTCACATAATTTGTGGACTAATTCTTGATGCTTATGATTAGCCATAAATTTAAAAACAAATGCAAAGATCAAATTTCCACCTCCACTCCCTAATCCCAAAGAAGAGACTTGAAAAACTAATTTACGCATTTTACTGGGTTGACTTATTTAAAGCACAGCTACCCTAAATGGCGGAGAAGGCAATGGCACCCCATTCCAGTACTCTTGCCTGAAAAATCCCATGGATGGAGGAGTCTGGTAGGCTGCAGTCCATGGGGTCGCTGAGTCAGACTGAGCGACTTCACTTTCACTTTTCACTTTCATGCATTGGAGAAGGAAATGGCAACCCACTCCAGTGTTCTTGTCTGGAGAATCCCAGGGATAACGGAGCCCAATGGGCTGCCATCTGTGGGGTCGCACAGAGTTGGACACGACTGAACCGACTTAGCAGCAGCAGCAGCACCCTAAATGGTTATAAATTTCTACATATATAGGTGTTAGCAGATATTTTTATATGGGCAAATCCTGAATAGAAAGAAAAAGTAATTTCAACTTTGGGTGTACAACTAGCAAATTTAAGAATAAGAGTTTTCTTTTTAGCTTGTCCTAAAAATAACACCATGACCTTTGATTTCAGGTTGCAGAATGAAGTGACTGCTAGAGCCTGACTTCCTACTATGAAAAAGGTAAGGTATAGAAGAAAGGAACGATCCTAGTGGAAAGCCTAGCATAAGATCACTTATCAACCAAATCTCACTGTTTAGTATTTCCACTTGTAGACTAGATTTTACTCAACATAAATAGATAAAAGACATGTGCTTTTATTTCAGCTTCTTTTTTTTCTGAAAAATAAAAGGCAAAGCATCTATCCTACAAGATGAATCAGCTTAAATAGTGTTTGCTCAGTACTGTATCTTCTAACTGTGGCCTCTCTAGAGTTTATTTAATGTGGTTCATCTTCAGGAAGTTGCAGAGTAATGAAGAAGAGTCATGCAAGAAGTAGTGACAATCTTAGTGTTATCTTAGGAAAAGTTCCACAAAACAAAGGAAGCCATTTTTAAACTGTCTTAGAATAGGTTTTTTTAAAGCTAGTTTAGGATCGTATAATAAAGCATGTCTATTATTTACAGTTATTCCTTTAATAATAATTTTCACATGTGTTTTGGTGACTAACAATACTATTGATATGATTCCCTAAAAGTCTCATGAGTTTTATGTAAACTTGTTAGATCTTTTTTTTTCCTTAAAGCTTGCAATAGATATTTAAAGACTTGTGCAAAGCCACAGAAACCAGTTAGTGGCAGAACTAGTGTTAAGGGTAGGTTTACTGACTTTAGCTGCATCTCCATTGTTTTGTTTTTCTCGTTACTTCATCCTATCTTATTTAATTTACTGTGGGAAACTATATTCTGAGAAAAATAAACATAAATGGAAAAGAGTAATGTGAATTCTGACTTACGGATGTTGTTTTAGTAATCTTCAGCATCTTGGTTTATTTCATTCCCAGGCTGTTAATGTCCTGCAGTGGATGCTGACTTACAGCAATGTGGTTCCAGACTTGGGCTCACGAGGCAGGTGTTTGGGTAGGGCTGTTTCCTCTCCTCACTAAATGTGAGAGTTTATGTCTCAGCTGCTCCTTTGGGAAATGGAGAGTGTAACAAAACCTACATTTGGGGTTCAGTTCAGTTCAGTCACTCAGTTGTGTCTGACTCTTTGCGACCCCTTGAATCGCAGAACGCCAGGCCTCCCTGTCCATCATCAACTCCCAGAGTTCACTCAAACTCATGTCCATCGAGTCGGTGATGCCATCCAGCCATCTTATCCTTTATTGTCCCCTTCACCTTCTGCCCCCAATTCCTCCCAGCATCGGGGTCTTTTCCATTGAGTCACCTCTTCACATCAGGTGGCCAAAGTATTGGAGTTTCAGCTTTAGCATCAGTCCTTCCAAAGAACACCCAGGACTGATCTCCTTCATAATGGACTGGTTGGATCTCCTTGCAGTCCAAGGGACTCTCAAGAGTCTCCTCCAACACCACAGTTCAAAGCATCAGTTCTTCAGCACTCAGTTTTCTTCACAGTCCAACTCTCACATCCATACATGACCACTGGAAAAACCATAGCCTTGACTAGACGCATCTTTGTTGGCAAAGTAATGTCTCTGCTTTTGAATATGTTATCTAGGTTGGTCATAACTTTCCTTCCAAGGAGTAAGCATCTTTTAATTTCATGGCTGCAGTCACCATCTGCAGTGATTTTGGAGCCCCCCAAAATAAAGTCTGACACTGTTTCCACTGATTCCCCATCTATCTCCCATGAAGTGATGGGACCAGATGCCATGATCTTTGTTTTCTGAATGTTGACCTTTAAGCCAACTTTTTCTCTCTCCTCTTTCACTTTCATCAAGAGGCTTTTTAGTTCCTCTTCACTTTCTGCCATAAGGGTGGTGTCATCTGCATATCTGAGGTTATTGATATTTCTCCCGGCAATCCTGATTCCAGCTTGTACTTCTTCCAGCCCAGCATTTCTCATGATGTACTCTGCATAGAAGTTAAATAAGCAGGGTGACAATATACAGCCTTGCTGCTGCTGCTGCTGCTGCTAAGTTGCTTCAGTCGTTTTCGACTCTGTGCGACCCCGTAGATGGCAGCCCACCAGGCTCCCCCTACCCTGGGATTCTCCAGGCAAGAACACTGGAGTGGGTTGCCCTTTCCTTCTCCAATGCATGAAAGTGAAAAGTGAAAGGAAAGTCGCTCAGTCGTGTCTGACTCTTAGCGACTCCATCTCTTTCAGAATTTTCCACAGTTTATTGTGATCCACACAGTCAAAGGCTTTGGCATAGTCAATAAAGCAGAAATAGATGTTTTTCTGGAACTCTCTTCCTTTTTTCCATGATCCAGCTTTTTTACATGATCTACCTTTGGGGTAGATTGTGAGAATTCAATGAAGTATTGTTTATTTAAAGTATTTATAATAGTGTTGATGTATATAATAAGTGCTCCCCAAATGTTAAATGCTATTATATTTACTTTAATTATTAATATTATCAAGGAAAATGAAAGATTTATTTTCCCCAATCAAAATACTAAAAAATCAGGGACCAGGAGAAATTCAGTTTTGGAAAAAGTGCTTCTCAGTGCTCCAGTGATCTTGCTCATAGGCATTGTTAGCTCATGGTAAGGGCCAGCAAATGAGAAACAGAAGAAGAATGTTTTCAATTAGTAAAAACTTCATAAGTGAGGTTAATTAGCAGCTTAGTTACTAAATAAAATTATCATGTTTTGAAATTCAGGCTTTATTCTGAAAAAAAAAAATTGTTAAATAGACTAAGAAGTCCCTTTAGATGTGGCGTTAGTCCTCAGAAGCTTTGTGATGAATTCTAGGTAAGTGAATTTAAGACGTGGATTAAATATTCACTAAGTATGTGAGTTTAAAAATTATGGAAGTCTTGAGAATTTGTCTTAGAAAATCTGCTAAAAGTAAGTACTATAAAATTAATAGTTTAATTTTTGGCTCTAACTATAGAAATTGGCAGCTTCTTTTTTTCTCATCCAGTTTAATATATATATAAATAGTAAAGTTGGAAAAATATTTTTGATCGTGTGGTCTTAAGCTTTACAAAATTCTAACCATAGCACCTTATTGCACAAATGGAATCTATAAAACCCAAAAGGAGCACCTGTGGTGTTGCAAGAATGGGGGGCTAGAGCTGGACTCAATATTTCTGCAAAACTCACCACTCCTGCAAAACTCATGAGTGTACCTCTTCTGTTTGTGTTGTTGAACTTCCCTGATCAGGGTTTGAACCTGCGTGCCCTGCAGAGGAAGCATAGTTTTAGCCACTGGACTATTGGGAAAGTCCCACGTACCTCTTCTTTAACTGGTGAGGAAACTGACTCCATAGACAGAGTGTGCGTTGCTCAAAGACACTCCCAGATGGACAGTGGCAGAGCCAGTCTTGAATAAATATCTTCTCTTCTGCTCTTTTGATTGTACCATGTATCCTTCCTAGTAAAGAATCTATAAATTAGAGCCCTTTAACAATGCATATTCTTTTCTCTTCTTCACTCTTATTATAGAGGTATACCTGATAGAAAATCCGTTTAGCTTGATATCAGCATGATGGGCATGCCCTTGGATCAGTGCAAATCCTCCCAATGTTTAACTGATGAACTCATTAATCATCTGTTGATCATCTGCTCTGTGGACCTACTAGGCACCATGCCCTGGGAATAGCAAGCTGATGACAATGCCGTCATTTCCCTCATAGGTATAAGAAGAATATGTAGAAAGATACGTAAACAAATACTATGTATCTTGAAGTGGCTTAACTAGAAAGTAAAAATTGTGTGAAAATGTTAATTCTTTAAACATTAAATATTTGTCATTATGTAATGCTCTGTTCATGGTAAATGAAATGCTTATATACTAGAATGGCAGGATATTAACTGCTTTTTATTTAGACTTAAAGTATTATTTATTTATTTGGCTGCACTGGGGTCTTAGTTGCGACACATAGGATTTTTGTTGTGGTGCGCAGATTCTCTAGTTGTGGTGCCTTGGCTCACTCATTGCTACTTTCCAAAAGCCTTCTAAATATGAATGCTTCAGTGTCTTTGGGAAATGGGAAAAGACAATAGGTTTAGAAATTTCTGCTGACCTTGAAAAAGAGAAGATGAATACCTTAAGTGGTCTGACAGTTGACAAGCTCAGGAAAATGTTCTTGGGAATGTGCAATAATGGTTTGTTCAGATTAGATGACATCCTGAATCATAAAGGGCTTTTGCAGATCCACAGTTATTTCAGCTGTCAGCCCACAGGATGCCAAGCACTAAAGGATGTTCTGTGAGTGTCAATGTCATGGGAGACGATTTTTGGAGTGAGTCTCACATTTCTCTGTCTTGTGAGCAGAAGAAATAACTAACTTTGTTCCATTCTATTATTTCCAGACTGTTTGTACAGTGAACAGCCTTAAAAAAATGGCAATTATATCTCCCTTCAGAGCGAAGAGCAGGCATGCTTACTGCCCAGTATAAAAGATTCAGGTTCCCTAAGCTCAGGGTCCCTCTCCTATAAAGCTTATTATATATGTCCAGGTGTCACCTGACCTTCTCTGCTGATCTTCTGGCTACCATTAGTGCTAAGAGGAATAAAGTGAGTTGTCTCTGATGCAGGCATGTCACATCTTCCAGCATCTGTAAAAGTATGTATGACAGGATGAATGTTAGTTTGCAAATAGCCTTCACAGCACAGTTCTGGCAGCTGACAAGCCATCTCTTCCCTTTTCTAATCTCTGGTCTAGTGCAAAAAAAAAAAAAAAAAGCACAAGTCATTTTGGGTCCATGAGTATGGTTTCCTGAGTTGTGTATTTTTAGCAGGAAGATTCTGGCATCTCAGAATGCACATTGTTTGTGGAAACCAGATAAGCAGTTGGTGGAGACTAATCAGCCAATCACGACATTACAGAGAATTTGAAGACTTTTAGATAATTCACTTCTGCTCCTCTGTTGCAGACTTCAGTCTCTTTAAGACCAGCCTTGAGCAAACCTGGGATATAGGTCTTTAGTCTGAGGAGCTGCTTTTACTTTTTCCTTTCATTATTTAACATATTTAGAAATTATCCTCACTGTTCCTCATTGGGCTGGATTTTCATCCTTAACTGTGTACTAGACTTCCATTTCTGAATACACTTGAAATGAATTCCATTTCATTTTTGGATGATAATTCTTGATGTTATCATGAATGATTGACATTAACACAACAAACCATTTCTGATGAGATTTAAGATCATTTAAGATGTGGATTTTTTTTCTATAATATTGTAGATTAAATAGGGGCTAGTCATATATAAGAAAGTTCTCCAACTTTGGCATCTTTCTAAGATTTAATGATGCCCAAAGACTCTGAGGTTCATTTCTGTACATGACTCATTTTGTTTATACTCACTGTCTTCAGAGTTTGTTTGTTTTTTTGTTTTTGTGCCATGTCATGTACCATGTGGAATCTTATTAATAGTTTCCCAATCAGGGATTGAACCTGTGCTCCCTGCAGAGAAAGTATGGAGTCCCAACCAGTGGGCCACCAGGGAGATTCTTGTCTTCAGGGTCTGGATCTCAGTTTGGTCCCATTAACTTATGGTTCACTTATTCTCCCGCAGTTCTACCCTCTCCCTTCCAACCTCTCAATAAGTCACCCATTTGATTCTGGGAGCTGGTCAACCCTGATGCCATGCAGAAGCTCAATAAACATTTGTAGAATGATTTAGTGAAGGTATTGGGTCATTTTTATTTGAGTCTTTTAACAAGTACTCTTCAATATAACCAGTTCCTTGATTTCCATTAAAATAATACATGGAAAGAGTGGTAATAATGCCACAAATCATATGATAATAACAACATTGGCCGAGAGCTTACGATACTGTGCCAAGTGCTTTAGATATTAATATATAGCCTTATTTAGTCTCCACAAAGTTACTGTATTATTATCAATACATCAATTATTTATTTTACAGATTAAAAAAATGGGTACAACAGAGAAAGTTTGTAGTTTTTCTAAAGTCACTCAGTGACAGAACTGAGATTCTTTTCTACCTTCTAAAAGAGCCAGGGGTATCTGGTACACATATTCTATGGTTGAAGAGGAGAACTGAACTTTTACTTTTGGCCAAGGCTGATATAAATCAGCCATAAAATTGTCTTCTTTGTCACAGGATCAGGTAAAAGGTCAGAGTCAAACTAGAAAAGCTGACCTTCATTGAAAGCAAGCTGTGCGTATTCTCACCCAACTACTCATTTACGCAGCTCTCTCGCATATTAGTTGGATGATTAAAAAGAATAAAAATTTCTCCATGAAAATTTCTATGGTACACTCCCTGGTGGTCTACTTCTGGCTATAATGAAAGGTATATGCATTTTTCCTTTGCCTTATCAGAATTCTTCCTAACTGAATGACCTGTGGCACAAACTTACTTTCCCAGCTCTATTATGTAAGTGGGTGCTGAATAATTTATTTCATATTATTTGAGGTCTTGTGCATATTATTAGAATGAGAGAAAACCATGAAAATTATGGGTTCTTGGTTCACTACTTTAACAAATATTTGCCGAGGGCCAACAAAAACAATATTTACTGCATGAGTGGAAAACAAAAAGACACAGTCTTCACCTCCTCAGACTTGGTTGTTGAAGGTTTGGTTTGCATTGTTTATATCAAAGAGCCTTGCAAATAAATATAAAAATAAAGCTGGGATAGGTACTTAGAAGGAGAGTACATAATAGTATAACTGTAAGCATTGAGGGAGTGGATCAAGTTGGGGAGGTCAAGTAGTGTCTTTCTGAAGAAATGAAGGCTGAGCCAAGGTCAAGTACAGTTGTTTTACCCAGAAGAAAGGAGACCGGCGATGGGGATATGAAACAACACAGTGGAGTTCAGCTCACTGAGTATTTACAGAATGCCCACCATATACCAGACATTATGCTTAGATGTTGGGAAATAAAAAATGAACGAGACATGGTTTTTGCCCCGGTAAATAACTCACTATCAGGGTTTCATCTTCAGGTAGTTGAGAAATTAGGAGAGTCACATCGTTTGTGATTTTTTGGCTTTTCTGTGTAGTTTGAGTTTCCTTTGTTGTCAGAATTCCCTCAGCTAGGCCAGTCCTTCTCAGGAAAACGAACATAGTTTTTTGCCATGGAATCAGGGTTTAAAAATGAATATACATAGTCTTCTAGTTCAAGTCCAGCAATACTATTCTAGGTTTTACCATCAATTGAACGTGGCCTCACAATGGAGCACAGGCCAGTTTCAGAGCCTGCCGACAGCACAAACAAGAAACCCATTATTTCTTTATCTCTCTGTCTTTTTTACCCATTAACTCAATTACTCAGTTGAGTAAAATTGCTCAATAATTAATCCAGCCACAGAAACAATGAATAAACACACTGTATGTGCACTTGATTAATCTGTTTTCATGTTACGTGTCACTCATATCTGGAGTACAAACTCCTCAGGACACACAAGTCACACACATATGAAAGTCAAGGGTGTAAACAAAGAGGAGAGGCGGCAACTGTGGAAAAAGGGAGATTGCCCAAAACCACAGAAACAGGATGAAATAGCATACTCCAGGGCTGATCTCTGCCCCGGGCTCTGGGACATGTCCTCATTCACGGTACCCACCGAGAGCACATTCTAGGCCTGTCATCTTGCTCTCTGCAAAGGGCTAGGCCCTCTCATCATCTTTGAGCCTGTGATTCTGGCCTAGCTCCCTGTTCCAGAATGTTGGGGCTCTTTCCCTGCTTGGCTTCAGACCCTAGTCTTGGAGGAGAACTTTCTCCAGGACCACTTCTGAGCAATGTGCCTCTGCTCTTCTGTTTGATCTTGCTGGGCCACTGCACCACCAAGTTCTAGACACCTGGGATGCCACCCTGACCCATCCTGCTTGGCCTGCTCCTTTTTCTAGGATGGACAGACCCCCAGACAGGAATGGATGAGGAAGATAGTGATACCCAGACCTGTGCCTCAGTTCTGCTATCTCATTTCATTGTTTCTTACTTTCCACTCTTCTTTGCAAGGACTCACAAACTTCATTTGTAGTTAGTGTCACTATATTATGCTACTGAGGCTTTCTCTTCCTGGATGCAAATCCTAAACACTTGTTTTCTTTTTCTGTGTTTCATTATTATTAATTTTTTTTTTTTTTTTTATCTTTGAGGGTTGATCTGTTAGGGGACAAGTAATATTTCTAAGGGGACCCTTAGGTATTGCATCACTAAGTGACTTGTCCAACTTCACAATGTGCCCTTGATTATGGAGCAATTAAGTAGAAAAGGAGAACAGCTCTCAAATTTCCTTAACTGAGTATGCATAACCAGTATTGTTCAGATCCAATATATATATTAACTAAGTGATTGAATGTTAGTAGCTTGAATTTACTAACTAAGGTGTTTTAATTTTGAAGAGTGAAGGAAATTAAGTTACAGACAATGTCATTAAGTGGCCTTCTGGAAAATGCAAAATATACCTCTGTATTCACAATCCAAGAACATTTTGAGATTTTGCTTTTGAAAATGCAGTCTGTGTTCTGTCTAACAATTCCACACTCTTCCTGTGAAGAGTTATTATCAACCCTGTTGACAAGAGCTGTGATTTTTGCCTAAAATTTCTAAATGAATGTGGTGAATGTCTACCAAGTTGTTTGTCTATCTGTCTAGCAAATTATTTTCATCATCTCGTTTCCAGATTATTCTGAAAATGCAATTTAACGTGCACCATTTTACCCCTTGAACAGTTATTCAAACTGTTTCTGCTTAATTTTTTTTCTGGAAATATTATTAACAATATACTCCAGTAATGATCTAGTCCAAGATGTTCTTGTGTTATTTTGGAGCTAGTTCCTAGTGACTCATAGCACGTTGGACGTCCAAGCTATGGTTAACTGGTGGTCAAGTTAGGAAATTCTGTTCCCATTAACTCTCCTTTTCTTAGCCCAGAACACCTCGCTACTCTTTTTTTTTTTTGATTCGTCATGCTCATAGTCTCTGCTTGGTGTTTTCAAACCCATAGTAATGCAATGACCTGCCATAATGAGTATTGTTCCTACTACACTTCCAGCTTAACTAAAAACAGGAAATACAGGCCATTTCATGGAAAAGCCCAAAAGGTTGGATCAACTTTGAGTATCTGAACTTTTGGCTTCACTTACAGTAAACCTAACTTCAGAATTTTAGCACCATTTCTACTTATAAGATGATGCCTTCCATATTTAGACTATGCTGACACATGAACTAGTTTGCTTTGAAACCATTTTTATTTAATGTTAGGATGTACTTGTAGCCAAAAAAATCGACATGAGAAAGTTGTGTGAATCACAAGATTTAGAGCATAATTGTAGAAAGAGATACACTTCCCATAGTTTCAAGACTTTCCTTACTTATTGGACAGTTTACTTAAAATGGGTCTGTCTTTATGAGGTTTTACCCAGTAAGTGAGTATTTGATGTATAAGTTTGTTACATAAAATAAACCCAGAAGCAAAAATTCTAGTTTAGGTAAAAATAGTCTGACAACTCTTTTGGTAAGGATTGTCAGGCCCTACAAGGAAATAAATCTAAATTACTTTGCCCTTTAATAATCAACCAATTGACTTTTAGTAATCCTAGAAGGTAGAGGTTGGAGAAGGAAATGACAACCCACTCCAGTACTCTTGCCTAGAAAATTCCATGGATGGAGGAGCCTGGTGGGCTATAGTCCATGGAGTCACAAAGAGTCGGACACGACTGAGTGACTTCACTTTAATTTACTTTACTTTAGGAGGTAGAGGGAGTTTAAAGTTAGAACTTCGTGTGCACTGTACTTTTTCAAGATCCAGTGAGGTAAAAATCTCATTGGGTCAATTAAGAAAAGAAGTCACATAAGGTTACGTTTATTTGATTCCAAAAAAGTAGAGTGGCCTTGGACAATTCATTATGTTATTTTTCAGTGTCTGTGAGGGGCCTATTTTTTCTTGGTTTCTTCCATATTGTGTGGCTGTGTGGACTGACCATAATGAATTGGATGGCTTGCATTGTTTCATTCATTCTCTTCTGACTTAGCCATGTACTGTAATCTTACAAAACAATCTTTCATCATGGTTTTCAAGCGTGATAAATGGTGGCATGAACTATAATTCCAAGTTGAGTTGTTAAATAAGTTTATTTCATTTGCCTTTGTAAGATATAATTTACTACATTTCTATTTTCACCTTTGATTTAGTTTTAAAGGCAAGTCATCTCAAGGAAGGGAGATGAAAACAATAGTAATGTCAAGGAACATAGACGTTAGAGATAACAGAAGCATTTTCAGAAGGATCAGGGCTCTCTAGCCTTAACCTTTATTGAGGAAAGATTTTAACTCAATGTTTGTTGAAGTTCTGAAATGACCAAATAGTAGTTCCTTTTATTCTGTTTCTTGCTGTTATTTAGCTGGAATGTACTGGACAGGATTAGAAATGACTGTTCTTTCTTTCTTTTTTTTATGATTCAGACAAAAAGGAACGTGCCAGAGTTCTTAAAAATAATCTTTCTTTATGAGATTTCAAGTCTGTGTGTGGACTCAGAAAGTGGAGACAGTATCTAGGTTTTTAAAGAGTTTATCAAACTGTACATAACATACTAAACTTTAAAAATTTTGCTTATGATTGAGTTGACAACATAATCTTCCATCCCAGGTCAACCCTCCTCCCCTAAACCTTCTTCCAAAGCAAGAAAAATAAAGTAAAAGATGGCTAATACCTGTTAGAATGCTGCAGAAGCCAAACATTTTTCTATTGTGTCTGTATCACATAATATCTATTCTCTGCATGCTGCTAAGTCGTCTCCTCTGCATAATTCTTGGAATAATATCACTCACAAGTTAAGATCTTACAGTTAAGATTTTTAAGCTCTAGCTGAATAATGCTGCATAAGTTAGAAAGTCCTAATGGTGAACTTATAAAGAAATGTTGACAGGGCTTGGATTCTCGTAGTGCTGGTGGGTACCATGATTATAATAATGGTTTCCTTTAAAACTCTTCCATTTAATGTTCCAAACATTGGAATTTGTAGTTTTTCCTTTGGTTCAGAGATCAAAAACATGAACAATTTTATATTTCTTAGGCTGGATGGCCTCTGTGTTTCCACAATTTCTGTGGGAAAGCAATCCACTCTTTCTCAATTTTATTAAAACCACCATCTTGGCTCCACTACGTGCCATTACAAGCACTTTCATTATGTCTCATATCTCCTTTTAGGAAGTTGGACTCTGCTTATTGCTTTTCTTTGTTCTTATTGGTTTTAAAAAACTACATACTGTAAGTGAAAAATGGTTTAGAAATTGAAGATAGGGTAACACATGTGGTTAAAAAGGTATTGTGAGACACAGATTATTTGAGGTCAAACCCTTCTACCACTTAGTATCTTTGTGAGTTAGGCAAGCTGTATGACTCTAAGCCTTTTTTTCCTCATCTGTATATTGCATATTTTAACAGTATCTGCCTTGTGAGGCTTTTGTAATAATTAAATAAGGTAACAAATGTGAAGTGACTGGATCACAGTAAATTCTCAACAATTGGTGCCATTACCAGATTATTTAGTTATGTATTTAATTGAGGGGTATATTGGACTAGGGAGCTATTCCCTTCTCCGGGGAATCTTCCTGATCCAGGGTTCAAGCCCAGGTCTGCAATGCAGGAGACCCAGGTTCAATCCTTGGGTCAGGAAGATCCACTGGAGAAGAGAATGGCAACCCACTCCAGTATTCTTGCCTGGAGAATTTCATGGACAAAGAAGCAGTAATAAAATGTAACAAAAATAGAAAATGTTGTTCTATTTATTTGGAAATATTATCTGGTAGCAGTTACTGTCTTACTAAGAAACTTTATTTTATAACAGGCATATTTTAGTGTTTTTGTTTTTAAATAAGATAAATTATGCTTTATTCATTCAACAGATCTTTATTGGGTACCCACTATGTGCCAGTTGACGAAACGCACCTTATTCTGTTATTAAACTATGATGTTTGCCTTTGACTTTTTCTATTTTGTTATGTTTTTGTGGTTATCTGATTATGGAAGTTCCTCAGTATTCCTAATTTGCTAAAAAGTTTTTCTACCATGAATGAACATGAGTTTTATCAAACGATTATTTTTCCCTAGCTCTTTTGAGATGACCATATGAATTTTCAGGCTTCCATAGTGGCTCAGTTGGTAAAAGAATCAGCTTACAATGCAGGAGACACGAATTTGATCAGGTCAGGAAGATCCCCTGGAGAAGGAAATGGCAACTCACAAGAGTATTGTTTGCCTGGGAAGTCCCATGGACACAGGAGTCTGGCAAGCTATCGTCCATGGGGTGGCAAAGAGTTAGACATGACTTGGTGAGTAAATAACAACAACATAAGAGTTTTCTCTTTTTCTTTCAGTTTGTTGAATTTTATTAAAAGATTTTAAATATTAAATCACCTGGGCACATTTAAGTGGAGACAAATCTTAGTTTTGGTATTTATCCTTTTAACTTACAACTGAATTTAATTTTGTGCTTACATTTTGTGTCATGAATTTTATATATGTGTTCAGGGGAGAGATTTGCTTGTTATAGTTGTATTTCTTTCATAAAAAATTCTTGTTCAATGTTTATATCACATCCTGCCCTCACAAAATGAGATTAGAAATATTTCCTTATCTCTTCTTTTCTGGAAGCCTTTGTGTTAGATTGGTATTATTTCTTCCTTGAAGGTTTCAAGGCATCACTGATGTATCCCGGATCTAAAGTTTTCTTCCTGAGAGAGAAATTAGAGATGTAATTTCTTTCACAGGTACAGTATTATTGAGATTTTTCATTTTTGTGTGTGTGTCAAATTTTGTTCCTTTTTTTCCTTCCTTCTCTCCTTCTTTCTTTGGAAGACTAGTAGTTGCTGGTTTTGGTTCAATGTCTCAAGGGTATCAGATCCAAGGTCTTTGTGATTCTCTTCATATTTTCCTTGAGGTTGAGTGGTGGCTGCTGTGGCTGAAGCCACCATGTTCAAGTCTCAGGTTGGAAATTAGTGGAAGCAACTCATAGCAACTCGTGGAGTCTTTATGAAGAATGCAAAACTTTCTTTAAAGACTTAGGTTTCTGTCTCTCTGGACAGAATTGTGTTTCATGGCTCTCACCTTACTGCAAGGAAAGCTAAGAAATGCTATCTGGACACATTTCTGTTCCTGTAGCAATGCAGGTTCCATTAGTAAGGAAGAAAGGAAAACAGATTGTATAGACAACTATCTGTGTGTCTATCATAGGTGTGACATTAGATGTGATTCTTAAGAAAATATCTGTGGGCACTATCCAAGGTGATTTGGAGCTAGATGACTTGGTTGACATATTCTCCTAAGTTTAGTGGCCATGATATCTAGAGATTATTATATTGATGAAAGATTTGAAGGTGATATTAATGATGACTTATAGTACAGTGATACCTCTGGGATGTTTTAAGTTTTTTTCTATTTGAAAGAAGTTACTAAGAAATAATTAACAATAATAATAACCATCTAAGAAGCATGTCTTGATAATGTTAATTCATTTCATTTCATTCATTGCTTCATCATCACATGTTTATTGGGCACTTCTGTGTGCTAGGGACAGAGCAGTGAAGAAGACAGACCAGTCCTATTTTCACAGACCACAAAGTCCAACTGGGGAGACAGGCAGTTAACAAGGGACCCAATCAGAAAGATTATTATGTTTTGTACTATGGGAGTTCCCTGGTGGTTCAGTTGGTAAAGAATCTGCCTATTATGCAAGAGATCCAGGTTCAATTCCTGGGTTGGAAAGATCCCCTGGAGAAGGAAATGGCTACCCACACCACTATTCTTGCCTAGAGAATTCCATGGACAGAGGAGCCTGGTGGGCTATAGTCGTTGGGGTCGCAAAGAGTTGGACATGACTGAGCGACTAACACTTTCACACATGGGATACTAGGAAAGACAGAGTGATGAGATAAAGTCACTGGGGTGTGAGGGGTCAGGTGCTATTTCATATAACGCGGCCAGGCTGGAAAAGCCTGTCTGCAGAGGTAACCTTTGAGTTGAAGGATGAGAATGAGCTGAGTGTGAAAAAAGCCAGAGTATATGTGTTAGGGTGAAGTGAGAAGAACAGATGCAAAGACACAGAGGCAGAAAAGAGCCAGAAATAAGGACTTGAGGCTGGTGTGGGTGCACCTGGGAAGAACAGGGGGGTAGCCTATGGTGAAGGAGGCAGGGGTCCTTCCCCAGAGGGCCTATTGGGCCATTGTGTAGCAACCAGTGGAAGACTTTAAGGCATAAAGTTGGCAGTCTGGTTTATGTTTACAAGGTCCTTCTGATTGCCATCTGAGAAGGACTGCAGGGAGGCAAGGAGCTATGTAGGGAGACCAGTTAGGAGGACCAGTTAGGGGGTTAATGCTTTGGCCCAGGAGAGAGATGGTGCTCTGGATGAGAAGGGCTTCAGAGGAAAAGCAGAACACCTGGAAATGTATGGTGGGGCAGAAGCTGATGGTACTTGCCTATGGATTACACAGGGGAATTAGGAAAACCTTGTTTCTAAATAGTTTTAAAACTTTTTAGTTTTTGTGTTATCTGTAAACTCTAATGGCAGCATCCTAACTGGGTTCTTCCAGTTCTTCTTAACTCAAACTTCATACATTAAAATGTTAATATCTACTGGGATAACTGTTTTCTTTTATCCTTTAATTAAAAACAGCAACAACAGCAGAAAAGGATTTTTAACAGAATAATAATTCCAGCTTGGTATTTGCCCTTGAAGATCTTGCCTGTGTTCTTTATCCTAAGGGAAATTTCTCCTTTCCTGTTTTTTTTCTAGTTTACAGAAACAAATATCCAGAAAAAGATACATAATATAGCTTTTTTTTTTAGTAGAAAAGAGATTAAAAGAAAAGTGTAACAGCAACATCTTTCTCATATTATTCATATACATTACTGTAGAATTTAATGACCTGAAGAAAAGCAAATAGTTTTTTTTATGTAACTTTATTTGAAATAAACTTAATCTACACTAGTGAGTCCCTCAATTTAATGTCCACATAAATCACATGGGGGTCTTGTGGAGATGAAGATTCTGACTCAGTAAGTCTGGGTGGGCCAATGTTTGCATTTCTACCAAACTCCCATCTGGCCCACAGACCACACTCGAATAGAAAGATGTTAACTTTACTCCAAACGGGCATTGTCCCTGCTCTTAATCACTTATAATTTTATTTTTCAGTGTTCCAAGATCATCAGATTGGAGAAACTGACCCATTGGAACTTAAAACATACTTGGTAAGTAGGAGAAACAAATAAGGAATTTTTTTCCTCTCTGGAATTTATTTCTAGGTTTATAATTCACATTCTGTTTGGCCTAAGAAAGCCTGGCATATTGATTGTTGTCTGGTATGTTCTTTACCCTAATGACTAAGAATTTAATTACATTCCAAATTGTGACTATTTCCCTAAATATTCCCAGCTGCTTTCAAGATGAACTCTATAACATTACTAGAAATAGGCTCTGTGGCCTTTTTGGGAAGTCTGCAATATGATCATATGATCCCAAATAGCTTTATTCAACATGTGATGTTAAGAAGACCACAGAATTTTAGGGTATCTTTTCAAGTTAGCATTAATCATATGCGGTTTTCTTCTGAAAGCATTTCTTTCAAAATAACCCACATTTTGAAAAGAAAAAAACCCATATCAATTTAGATGAGATATTGATGGAGAGGATTTGACTCAGAAACTTTATCTAGAAATAATAGATTAGATTTTTTCATTATTTTTATTATTATAAAAAAGCACAAACTACTGAAACATTAAACTTTTTATAGAACTATATTGCTTAAAAAATTAAGTTAGGTCTAATCCCAGTCCTAGAGATGTGTGTATGTGTGTTAAGTCGCTTCAATCGTGTCTGACTATTTACAATACTTTGGACTGTAACCCACCAGGCTCCTCTGGCCATGGGATTTTCCAGGCAAGGATACTGGAATGGGTTACCATTTCCTCTTCCAGGAGACCTGGAGGTAATAAATGTTAATACTCTGGTGTCTATTCTTTTCCTACATTTTTTCTATGCATTACTAATATTAAATGAGTATATATACATATAAATGAACCTATATTTTATACAGGAATTAGACTAGGTCATAATATTGTTCCATAATTTCCAAGCAGCAGTACTGAATGCCTAAAATCACAATAGATGAAATCTTTGGTATGTTTTCTTTTCACATGGAAATAATAGATTTTGATATTTTCTATGTCAATAGTTTTTAGGTATATACTATCAAACTACTTGTAAACCAAAGGGGAGGGCTTATTTAAGTTATAAGCTTTATTACTAAGTTACAAGTGCCAGTACTATGTACAAGACTACATAAAATTGAAGTCAAAATTATTTTATCAAAATATATTTTTTACAAATTGCTAGTTTTTAAATACCCAGAATATCATTTTTAACAGAAATATGACCTTTGAAAACCTTGTAACTCCAAAAAGTAGGCTAATTTTAAAGGTATTTGATGACCTAATTATTTAAATGCCATTCAAATTGGGATTTACAAAAATATATATTTAGCCAAGAAGTATTTACTTAGTTGAAAACAGGAGCAAGAGTTTCTCCCTGCTATTATAATACTATTCAACTTTTTCTAAGCCCTCTGCATTTTCTGCCTCTTCTACATTTTATTTTATACATACAAAATTTTCTGTAAATGTAAATACTTACATAGCACATTTTAAAAAGTATGCCTATGAACCCATCATCTCTATAAGAATTAGAAAAATGCCAAATATCTTTTTTTCTTTCCTTATCCATCTCCTGTTTCTTTCCAAGAGGTAACCTCTATGATGAATTTTTCATTATTCATTCTTTTAAAAATTACCACATATCCACATGAATTGAAGATATAACTTATACCTGTGTTTTTTTATAGTGGTAGGTCATTTCTTTTCATTGCTGTGTGATATTAACTTTTTGATTGTATCAAAATTTGTCATTTTAGAAATGGAGATTTGATTTTCCAGTTTTTACTGTTATTATGAAACATACTTCTCTAAACATTCTAATACACTTCTCCTGATGCACAAATAAAGAGATTTTTTTAGGTTGTTTATATTTTGGAATGGAATTGCTGAATCATAGCAAGTGATCAGCTTCTCAAGATAATATGAAGTTCTTTTCCAAAGTACAATTTTTTGTTTCTACAAGCAGATCAGTTCCCATTGATCCATCTCTTGGTTTTGTTATTTGTCTTAATTTTTAAAAATGAGTATAATTTTATTATCTTAATGTGAAGTTACTCCACTATTGCTAAAGTTGATAATTTTTTATACATTTATTGACAATTTGTGTTTTCCCCTCTATTAAATGGTGGTTTATTCATTCTTTTGCTCATTTTTGTATTAAGTTATTCGTTTTTTCTTATGTTTCATTTTTCATTTAAGGACTTTATTATTTACTTTTTTCCCTAATTTTTAAACAGGGAATGCATCTAATGCTGTGTTAGGTATAGATTCTCCTTCTAGTAATGGCAGAGTAACTCAGATCAGATCAGCCATTCCATTGAGAACGTTATACACATAAACAGTATATACATAAATCCACAACATATGCATAATTTTATATCCACACATGTAGTTGTATATACACATATTGCATGTGTGTGATTATATGTATGTGTGTATGTGTGTGTGTGTGTGTGCGTGTGTACATATCACAGCCATCTGAAGCTATTTGAAGACAAAAAAAAGTGGGCAGAAATGAAGATGTGTTGATACTTCAAAGAAGAGAATAGCATTAGGTGAGTTTCCCATATTCCCACTCAGCGCTATTTTCAGGATTACTACAGAGACTGGTCTTCCTAGGTAGCGTTTGTGGTAAAGAAGCCGCCTGCCAGTGCAGGAGACAATAAGAGATGCTGGTTAGATCTCTGGGTTGGGAGGATCCCCTGGAGTAGGATATGGCAATCCACTCCAGTATTCTTCCTAGAAAATCCCATGGACAGAAGAGCCTGGAGGTCTACAGTCCATAGGGTCGCAAAGAGTTGGACATGACTGAAGTGACTTAGTACTTAGCACAGAGATTGGAGAGTGAGAGTGAAAATCTTAGAAAGGAGAGAAACACAGTGGGAGAGCTCAAAATTCTTTGTGTTAACTCTGTCCAAACATCTGGTTGACCTCTGAAGTATGCGTGTGTGGTAGAGGGTAGCCACCTAATGCTGAAAGGATTGAACAGAGATCTAGTAACTGGCCACCACAGGGCAAACAGAATTTGGACTTTGAGTTTTCCTAGGTATTTTCCTGCTAAAACAAACAAACAAATCATTTCTACTCTTCAGAGAAATGTAACATACTCTCTACAAGAATCAGGAGGCAAAACAAAATAACTAAATATTTGAAGAGAACTGCTGCTGCTGCTGCTGCTAAGTCACTTCAGTCGTGTCCGACTCTGTGCGACCCCATAGACGGCAGCCCGCCAGGCTCCCCCGTCCCTGGGATTCTCCAGGCAAGAACACTGGAGTGGGTTGCCATTTCCTTCTCCAATGCAGGAAAGTGAAAAGGGAAAGTGAAGTCGCTCAGTCGTGTCCGACTCTTTGTGACCCCATGGACTGCAGCCTACCAGGCTCCTCCGTCCATGGAATTTCCCAGGCAAGAGTACTGGAGTGGGGTGCCATTGCCTTCTCCCATGAAGAGAACAGAGAAGTGATTCTCATACTCAAGAGAAAAAGTAATCAACAGAGACTTACTCCAAGAAATTGTAATCTGCAGACAAGATTTTAAAGCAACTGTTATAACCATAATACAAATGTAACGAAACATATGATCAAAATAAGTCAGTAGAGGAAATTTCAACAGATAAATACAAACCCTGTTTGCACAAACAAAAAAGAACCAAATGGAAATTAGAGAACTGAAAAAACACAATCTGAAAGGGAAAATAAATTGCCAGATGGGCTTAAGAGAAACTTGAAGATGACAGAAGAAAAAGCCAATAAACCTGAAGACAGCTAATAGTAATAATTCAATTTGAATCTAAATAAAGAGAAAAAAAAGATTTGAAATAAAAATGAACCAAGACTCTGTCACTTGTAGGATAATATCAGAAGGTCTAATGTGAGTAAAAGGGGGGGTGTGAAAAGGAGATGGAAAACAATGCAGGAAAAAGATTTGAGCAAATAATGAACTAAAAAGTTCCCAAATTTGATGGAAGATATATTTGGCTTTATTACCAAATCCTGCCAGTTTTGTTGTCAGAAGTCTCTATGAATCCAGCCTCTCTTTACCATTCTCCTACCTTAGTTAGCATGTTAGATCTCTGGATCAAAGAGAATGATGGGAAACACAGCAGTTTCTCTTTGCTGATCAACAAGCCAACTGCTATGGGTTGAATTGTGTCCCCCCCAAAAGGTATGTTGAAGTCCCAATTCTTGGAACTTATGAATATGGCTTTATTTGGAAATCAGTCGTTACAGATGTAATCGAGTTAAGATGAGTTCACAGTGTTAGTGTGGGCGCTAATCTAATGACTGGCATCCTTGTAAGAAGAGGGAAATTTGGACACAGGCACAAACAGGGAAGAAGGCTGTGTGAAGACAGAGGGAGAGGTTAGAGTGATGCATCTGCAGACAAGCCAAGGAATACCAAGAATTGCCAACAATCTCCAGAAACTAGGAGAGACTAGAAAGGACTCCTCCCTTAGCGTCTTCAAAGAGAGCATGGCCTTGAAAACACCTTGATGGACTTCCAGCCTCCAGAACTTGAAGGGAATACATTTCTGTTGTTTTAACCCACTCAGTTTGTTATTTCAGTCCTAGGAAACTAACACTTCAAGCAGTAGAAAAATAATCATCCAAGTTTTAAGATGCAGACTAGCAACGTTTCTGCTCCCAGATCTTTCCAGATCTAAACAGGAGCTGTCTCTCTCCCAGCCTCTAGGACAGGTAGCATTTCAGTCTTCTAGTACAATCCTTCCTGTGCAAGTGCTACAGAACAAATAAGGCTTCTTTCATGAGACATGGGCTGTCGGCTTCCAGCCTTCCCCAAGGGTATCCACAGGTCTCCTGAGGCAAAGTCTCCTCAGGCCCTACAGAGTCCAGGTTGTCACCCAACCTCCCCACCTGAGGCCTGTGTGCCTGCCTGCCAAGACTAGGACACAGTGCCTGACCTCATATGCACCCAGCTCTTCGAGCCTGCCCTCACAGCCAGCTCATCGTGTCCCCAGAATGGAAAAGTAAATTATTGACTAGGAAGGAAGAAAGTACTTTGGAATAGGATAGGGCTGTACTTTGAAATATATATGCATGCAGACATATATGCTTGCATATATGTGAACATGAATTTGTATATTTTACTTCCTTCTTCAAATATTTTTACAGGCTTCCTATTTTTTTGGTGAATAAAATCTAAAATAAACTCTAAGCTTGGCATTCGAGATCAGCTGCTCTGTTACCTGACAGGTCCTATTATGTATTCTGTAATCTAGCGGAACTCTTTGATTAAGAGTTCAAAACCTAGGTTGAATACTAACCTCTGCAAGAAAGCAGTCTTTCCTCATTTTTACACCCTTTTTGGAGGGACCACAATACTTTGGCTTTACCTCTCTAATTGCATTATGCATTGTATTATATGTTTTTTTTCGTTTGTCTGACCCTTCTTTCCTGGCAGGAAGAAAGCTTGTTGTTGTTAAAAATTAAATTAATGGCACAGTATATTTGTGAAAACTGAAAGCACAGAAATTCTGGAATGTTTTCCTATGGGTCATCATTGTCACTGCCACCATTGCAGTAGCTAAAGCCTTCTGAGGGCTTATTCTGTTATAGGCAATGAACTAAGCAATTAATAACATAAATTATTTAACCTCTTTCCACTAATGCATGCTGATTAGTCATTTATCTTTGTCTCCAACATAACCTATGGCACAGTTGCAGATACTTTATGTGTTTGCTGAAAGATGAATCGAGAGGGCAAATATATGTAGAACAATGAGATTCTGAGCTTCCTCTCTTGATCTCAATAGATGTATCATTTTAATGAAAATTTTGGCTGAGTTGATCAATTAGGAATACTACTCCAATGAAAATGTCTATATTGGAGTATATTCTATAAACTAAGGAAGATATTTATGAATGATGATGTGATACTGAAGAAAAATTCTGAATCATAATCCTAAATTGTTTTCTTTTATATTTAATTATGTATCATACAAATATAAGATAAACTCTTTATTTTAAACCATGGCCCTTGTGATAATGCAGAAAAACATACTGAAAGCGTATTTAAAATGCATAGTTGGACTGTCTTATATGTTTAATTCCATCATTAAATATGTGAACTTACAGAGAACTAATACAGCTATGAAGTTTCTCTGTAATAACTGAATTTGTTATGTTTAAATGCTAGTATAGGAACTAAGCACATATTTTTTAATAACTTATGTTTTTTGTCACTTACCAGCATTGTGAGCTTGGTCACTAGTGAGTGTGATTATTTTAAGCCATAGTCCTTATGATACATGCAGAATAACATACTGAAACTAGTATTCAAAATGCAGAGTAAACTGTCTTGTATGGTTAGTCTTACCAATTTATGTGTGAGCTTATGGAGAATAGTAGTAGTGTTAGTCACTCAGTCGTGTTTGACTCTTTGTGACCCCATGGTCTGCAGCCCACCAAGCTCCTCTGTCCGTGGAATTCTCCAGGCAAGAATACTGGAGAAGGTAGCCATTCCCTTCTCCAGGGGATCTTCCAGACCCAGGGATCAAACCCAGGTCTCCTGCATTGTAAGCAGATTCTTTACTATCTGAGCCACCAGGGAAGCCCTAACCTATAAAACTCTGAACCACAGCTATCAAGATTTTCTGTAATAACCAAAATTGTATGTTCAAATATTAACATAAAGAGCCAAGCATGTATGCTTTTTAATAGCATTTTTTTTCCCTGCTACCTCCCAGCACTGTGAATTTGGTCACTGTTGACCATTTAGACCTCAACACAGTTCACAAGAAGCCCCTAAAAACCAAGCATCCTTGTGGACTTGACATTATATTCAGACAACTTTGTGAAACAGTTCAGATCTTCTGGTTTTTTCTTTCTTACTTTGTATTTCTTTCCGTAAGAAAGCAAAGTCTGACCTATTTTTAGGATTTGGCCCATGAAATTGAACTTGGTGGTTTTAGTTTCACTGTTGTTGTTTTTCTTCTTTTAGGTAAAAAAATAAAGCATAGAAGTCCTGGCTGCCATGATTAGAAAGGCATTAAAGCTTTCTTCTTTTAATTATACACTTAAAGGCATATGAGGGTAGATGTGTGCTTTCTATTTCCTGGAAATTGTGGGACTTTAGTTCCCTTAAACCCTTTTAACCTCTCCTTTTAAATAACTCACTGACTTCTAATGGCCCTTGAAAGAATGACATCATCAAAACACCGAAAATAATCTACCTGGATATTAGTTGCCATTTTGTTTTTGGAGATTTTTCACCATCAAGAATTCTGTTTTTCCTTTTTCCTGCTGTTATTCTCCATCTGACTCTTTGCCTATCTTATAGAGTCCTTCTCTCCTTAGCTGAAGAAGATTGACATAAATTCCTTTACCACACCAGGATCTTAGCATGAACTTAAAGGAGATCGTTGAATATTGAGATTTTTCTATCCTAACAGGATGGCTTTTATTCCCTTTCCACACTCTCCTGAGTCTCCTGTGAATTCTTATTAGAGTAAGTGTGAGAGGAAACACATGATTTATTATCAAGTGCTTCTGTTACTGAAGTTAATGAATATTAAATATGTAGGCTTGAACTCGTTTTCAAATTTGGCAGGGTTTGAATGCACCTATATGTTCCATTGCCTTTGGCAGTTATTGGATTTCAGTTCTGGGAATAAGGATTATAAATATAAAGAAAAGAGGATAGACAATTAAAATGTTTAATCACCCAAACTCTAGAAATTAGAGCAAATTGACTATCTCAGTAGATTGAAGAACCGCAAACTGAGTACCAAAATGTAACTGTCGTCACTTTTGTTCCAAAGTTTGTTTTAGAGGTTCAGTAGCATCCACTGAACTTTCCCCCTGACTATCTTAACACATCTTTTTCGTTTTTGAGAATCTGGCCAAGATTGGAAACAGAGGTGTGAAAGAATTGCGACAGTGGCTGTTTTTGCAGTACTTTTGGTTAGAAGTAAAATAAGCATGAAAATCTCTAAAATGTCTTAAAATTTGTCCCCAAGGAAATTCTAGCTTGAATTTTTTTTTTAAATACAGGGTTCAGACATTTAGGTTCATAGTCGAATAAGCATTGTGCTTATATGGATACCAAGAGTAACTGCAACTATTTAAACATCTTACTGTCTGTAGGGTTCCTTTCTGGGATTTCCATTGTTCTTGCACATGCTTTTCCCTCCTCTGATGGCTGCACAGTACCAGGCAGAAGACTTTGGTGGTGTTCCTTCTGTTTTACAAATGAGAAACTTAAACACAATATTCATGGCAAAGTTAATTTGTTGCTTTGCATATAGTACCTTTTAATGCATAGAAAGTGAAGTCGCTCAGTCGTGCCCGACTTTTTGCAACCCCATCAATAGTAGCCTGCACCAAGCTCCTCCGTCCTTGGGATTTTCAAGGCAAGAGTACTGGAGTGGGTTGCCATTTCCTTCTCCAGGGAATCTTCCCAACCCAGGGATCAAACCCAGGTCTCTCACATTGTAGACAGACGCTTTACCATCTGAGCCACCAGGGAAGTCCATAATTTTAATGCATAGGCATCCACAAATGCTTTTAAGTTTCTTGATCTAGCTGTAGATCAAGATTATTCTGAAACACAGAGGTGCTGAGGTCTGTTCCCAGTATCATTTGTGAATACTCCTCACTTTATAAATAATCTAAAGAAAAGATGTATTCAGCGCCTGTCTATGCAAGTTGCTGTGCTTGGTCTGTACTTTCCTAGAATTGAGATATTCAGTTAGTTGTTCTGCTATTTTTGACTTTATAATTTAATTTAAAGTATTATAATTTAATATTGATTTGAAAGTAGAGAAGCAGTCAGATAAATCCAAATTCATGGAAAAATAATTTGTTTATGATTAAAATTAAGTAGGGTTTGTATACCAACACTTATAGGAGTGATGTGGATTCCTATAACCGTGGCAAATGAAAGTAAACAAACTGAATACATTGCTATTCATAGCATTTGACTGAATAGAACTCATTAGTTTAAAACCTGGTTTGTAAGCACTCTCTCACATGTTTTTAGTATGATGAAGTTTCAGAGACAGTATTGCTATGTATGGTAACATTTGGGGCTTCCCTGGTGGCTCAGATGATAAATAATCTGCCTGAAATGCAGGAAATGGGAGTTCAATCCCTGCATCAGGAAAATCCCCTGGATAAGTGAATGGCAACCCACTCCATATTCTTGCCTGGAGAATCCCATGGACGGAGGAGCCTGGCGGGCTGCAGTCCATGAGGTCACACTATGTTTGATTCAATCTAACAGTACTTTCTAAATATTTGAATATCATTCATGAATATATGTGTATACCATATACCTTTTACTTACTGAGTCACTTATTCTTAAAGTAGCTATACAAAATCCACATGAAAATGAAGATATTTATGAGAACATTTAATCTATATTGTATGTTTCATAAAGTCTAGGTTGTTGTTGTTGTGCTTCTTGATTTGAAGCCCAATGTGGAAAGTAGAACATATAGAAGATGTAGTTTGAAACCATATAACTTAAGAAATGATGTCCTTATAGTAATCAGGGGGAAAGGGGTGGGGGGAAGGATAGCTAGAGAGTTGGGAATGGATATGTACTGCTATATTTAAAATAGATGACCAATAAGGACCTACTGTATAGCATAGGGAACTCTGCTCAGTATTATCCAACAACCTAAATGGGGAAAGAATATGAAAAAAATAGTGAGTGCTCAGTTGTGTCTGACTCTTGGCTACCCTATGGAATGTAGTCCACCAGGCTCTTCTGTCCCTGGGATTTTCCAGGCAAGAATACTGAAGTGGGTTGCCATTTCCTTCTGCTGGCCATCTTTCCAACATAAGGATCGAACCTGCATCTCCTGCATTGGCAGGCAAATTCTTTACCACTGCACCACCTGGAAAGCCCTGAAAAAAATCAATCATTTTACTGTACACCTAAAACTAGCACAACATTGTTAATCTACTATGGTGGTGGAGGTTTAGTTGCTCAGTCATGTCCAACTCTTGCGACGCTATGGACAGTAGCCTGCCAGGCTCCTCTGTCCATGGTATTTCCCAGGCCAGAATACTGGGGTGGATTTCCATTTCCTTCTCCAGGGGATCTTCTTCACCCAGAGGTCGAACCCCCATCTCTTGCATTGCAGGCAGATTCTTTACCACTGAGCCACCAAGAAACTTACATACAATTTTATTTTAAGTTGTTGATTAAAAAGTTGTTAAATTCAATATAGTAAACCTGCTATGTGGAAGAGAAGGTTGCCATTTCCTTCTCCAGGAGATCTTCCCAACCCAGGGATCGAACCCGGGTCTCCTGCATTGCAGGCAGCCACTTTATCATCTGAGCCACCAGGGAAGCCCAAACCTGCTATAGAGAGATGTAATTATGTAAAGATATTCAGTTTTTATGATCTATAGTCAACAGTTTCAGAAATATTGATTTTAATTTAGGAGAAAAAAGAACCTTCTGGTGAAAATAACTGTTGGATGTTTCATTTGACTGCCTCAGAAGTAGTAAATTTCCTATAAATGGAGATGGTCAAACAGATGTTGTAGTAGAGATTCCAGCATTGGATTAGGTTTGACTAAGTTATTTTGGAAGTCCCCATGATTCATAGCTAATGGAGGATATTGGCTTCGAGAGAGGATCTCAGAATATTACTTCTGGAAAGAACTTCAGAAACTGTCTAGTACCACGCCTTCACTTTTCAGTAGAGGAAACACCCCAAGGGAATACAAATCTCTCATCCAAGGTCAAATAGCTAATATGTTTTAGGGGGTTTATTTGCAAGGAGTTTATCCTTTTGATTTAGTTTCAGTTCAGTTCAGTCGCTCAGTCATGTCCAACTCTTTGCAACCCCATGAATTGCAGCATGCCAGGCCTCCCTATCCATCACCAATTCCCGGAGTTCACTCAGACTCACGTCCATCGAGTCCGTGATGCCATCCAGCCATCTCATCCTCTGTCATCCCCTTTTCCTCCTGCCCCCAATCCCTCCCAGCATCAGGGTCTTTTCCAATGAGTCAACTCTGATTTAGTTTAGAGCCTAGTAAATGGAACTGTATTTTCAGTGAACTATCTGCTTGTATAATGTAGGGAAAACTGGACTCCTGCTAAATGGAGAAAGTCTTTTATTTCAGGTCAGTAATCTGACAGGTATAACTCACAAAGAATCTGTATGTTACCTGAATAATTGAAAACAATACTTTTCAGCTTATATTCATTTAAAATAATTCATGTAATACTTCTGTAGCAATGGAAATGGGTCTCTTAGGCTTTATAATGTAAGGATCTTCCAGAAAGAGCAAAGGAGAGGGTCACAATTAAGTTACAAAGGAAAGGTGAGTACTTAAAAGAGTTCTAAATTCACTTCCCTTTGTTATTAGCCATTCTGTATGGGATATGAGGCAGGCAGATACCAGTTGGTATGTATTCAGTACTAGAAAAACCTTTGGGTTGGTTAAGACTGAGTATTCCCATGCTGACTGGTCATTTGCCATTTCTTTGAGCTGTCTGAATGTCCCATCCTCTACCAACCCTTCAACTACCCTGGCTGCTTCACTTCTACTTAACACATATATCTCCTGATGTTGTAGCAGATGAAAGGTGAATATCTTAGTTGATTGGATACTGAAAATTAATTTCTAGTAGAAATGATATGACTCTTGTTCAACAACTTATTTTAGTCTACCAAAGGCAATCTCTAGAATCTATTCTTTCAGGGAGTCAGTTATTTGGTAACAACCATAAAAGAGAAAACAATTTCTTAAGAACCTCTGCCATATAGTCTGGAGACATGTTTATGAAGGCCTTTTGTTAAGTCTTTAAAGAATTTCATTGTATTCAAAAATAATTCATAGCATTTTTGAGGTGAGTTCATAACCAGGTAAATCAGATAATAGAGTCGTTGTTGTTAAGTCATGTCCAACTCTTTGCAGCCCCATGGACTGCAGCTTGCCAGGCTTCTTCACTGCAGCTCCCCTGTTCTTCACTATCTCCCTGAGTTTGCTTGAACTCATGTCCATTGTGTCAATGATGTCATCCAACCATCTCATCCTCTGTCATCCCTTTCTCCTCTTGCCCTCAATCTTTCCCACCATCAGGGTCTTTTCCAGTGATTCAGCTCTTCACATCAAGTGTCCAAAGTATTGGAGCTTCAACTTCAGCATCAGTCCTTCCAATGAATATTCAGGGTTGATTTCCTTTAGGATTGGCTGGTCTGATCTCCTTGCAATCCAAGGGACTCTCAAGAATCTTCTCCAATACCGTAATTCGAAAGCATCAATTCTTTGGCACTCATCCTTCTTTATGGTCCATTTCTTACTTCCATACATGACTACTGGAAAAACCATAGCTTTAACTATGCAAATCTTTGTGAGCTTTTTAATACGTTGTCTAGGTTTGTCTGTCAACTTTATCAGCTCATAGTGATAGAAGAGGATGCAAAGCTCCATCTATTTAATGCCGGTGGGAGTTGTAAGGAATAAGAAGCTAGGCTTCATCTCTGTCTTTCAAGAACATCTGGGCCTGGGTTCCTTCACAGGCCATAGCTTAATCCAATACCTGTCCAGACCCTGGTTCAGGACTTGGACATGTTTCCAGGATCTTTAGCCCTGTAAACTCAGCCTTGGTCCAAAAGACTCCAAAGTTAGAGTGTAATTTATCAATCATGGAGCTTGGTAAAACCCTGTCTAGAAACTTCAAGGCTGGACTATTTAGGAACCCACAGAGCTGAATAATACCTGCATGATGCAGGGAAATCACTGTAGCTTAGAATGTCCTGTTAATAGCCCAGTATCTTGTTAATAGTACAATATCTTGTTAATTTCATCATTGGTTAATAGTTGGTCCTACTGCACCTTCCTACTTAAAGTTAGGTTTAGGAGTGGGAGTGAGTACCATATATTCTTCTTTTCTTCCTCCACAGATTTATTTCAGTACTTTAATAGACATTGAAAAATATGTGTGAATAGATTTATTTTATATTTTTAAAAAGAAGTGCATTATGGTGTGGTAGTGATATTCAGAGAACTCGGGAAGATTTTTCTGATAAGTAAAGAAGAATTCAGAAATACTTTTTAGATTCATTATTCTTGGGAGTAAAGGAAGGCAATTAAGCTTACATTTGATTTAAGGAAGGAAGAAAGGTTCTTATTCACTAAACAACTGCATGCTGATGCTTTTGAACTGTGGTGTTGAAGAAGACTCCTGAGAGTCCCTTGGACTTCAAGAAGATCCAACCAGTCCATTCTAAAGGAGATCAGTCCTGGGTGTTCTTTGGAAGGAGTGATGCTAAAGCTGAAACTTCAGTACTTGGGCCACCTCATGCGAAGAGTTGACTCATTCGAAAAGACCCTGATGCTGGGAGGGATTGGGGACAGGAGGAGAAGGGGACAACAGAGGATGAGATGGCTGGATGGCGTCACTGACTCTCTGGACGTGAGTTTGAGTGAACTCTGGGAGTTGGTGATGGACAGGGAGGCCTGGCGTGCTGCAATTCATAGGGTCGCAAAGAGTCAGATATGACTGAGTGACTGAACTGAACTGAGTCATTTCAAATTATATTTAAGAACTCATTCCTTCATTCTAGGATGCCTTAATTTACTTCTGTCATGCTGTAGTAGTCATTGAGTAAAACCAATGAAAACAGCTTTTCTTGTCCAGTGTGTTTGTTTTTCTGCTAGATATCTGGATGATATGCCTTTGATAGGACTATGTGCCAGTCAACTCTGAGGAGCACAATTTCTAGTAGTATTTTACTTGAGAAAAGTTACAGTGAATACTGCCATAAACTCCCAAATTCCAACAGCTTCACACAATAATAAATGTACTTCTGGCTCACACCTGATCCAGAGTGGATCAGTGAGCAGTCGCTTGTGGTCCTTCAGGGATTTCATCTTCCTCCACCAATTATTAGGACTTCAGAGTCTCCTAATGAGTCTCCTAAGGTCTCCTGTATAGCCAGCCAGAAACTAGGGTAACAGAGAAAAATCTCAAGGGAAGTTTCTTAATGCTTCATCCTGAATTATTGAGTAGAATCATGCAAGGGATTTGGTCATGTAGCCATGCATGCAAACTCAAGGGGAATGGTGGTGTCATCTAGCTGCAAGCTGAGGAGGGAGAAGAAAAGAATTTTGGTGAATACAGAAGTATCATAGCCACCAGCCAAAGCCTATTGTTTCGACTACAGTTAGCTTTAACAGTGCCGTGCTTAAGAATTGAGACTTCATAATCAAAAAGTAGCTCATTAAATAATTCTTTGCTTTGACTTCTCTTTAGTTTCTTTCACTTTTGTTATAAACGAGTTTTCCTTCAAATTTTAAAAAGTGAATTTCACAAGTCTAAAGACTCTCCCTAGAGAAACATACCATGTAGCTTTTGCTAATAAGTTCACAGAATGTAGGAATCTTGGTGCCAAAAATCAAATAAAAGCCCAAGTTATATGCATTGAAAAAATTGAGGAAAAAATGGCTTTCTTATTGAGTTTGTTCATATAGTACTTCTTCGACAATATTAAAGAAAGTAGAGGGTTTGTTGTTGTTGCTTTCTTCTATATGATTCTCTTAGGAAGTATGCTTTTAAGAAAAGATGTAGCAACCTACCAAATGGGAGAAGTATTAGCAAATCAGACATCTTTAAGGGGTTAATATCCGAAATCTAAAAAGAACTCCTATAACTCAACAGCAAAAAAGTCCGAACAGTCCAGTTAAAAAATAGGTAGAGGATCTGAATAGACATTTTTCCAAAGAAGACATACAGATAGTCAACAGGAACATGGAAAGAATCTCAGCATCACTAATCGTTAGGGAGAATCAGAATCACATTGAGATATCCCCTCACACTTGTCAGAATGGCTGTTTTCAAAAAGGTAACAAGTAGCAAGTGTTGGTGAGGATGTGACAAAAAGGGAACTCTTGTTCACTGTTGATGAGTTGTAAATTGCTACAACCGTTATGAGAAACAATATGGAGGTTCCTCAAAAAATTAAAAATAAAACTAATTTGTCATCCAGCAATTTTGCTTCTGGATATTTATTGGAAAGAAATGAAAACACTAATTTGAAGAGATATGTACATCGCATGTTAATTGTGGCATTATTTATAATGGCCGAGAAAGATATGGTAGCAACCTAGGTGTTCATTTATGGGTGAATGGATTAAAAACTGTGGCATATATATTTTACAATGGAATATTATTGAGCCTATAAAAAGAATAAAATCTTGCCATTTGTAACAACATGAGTGGACTCATAAGGTATCATGCTAACTGAAATTTCAAATGCTGTTGTTGCTGTTTTTCAGTAAGTCAAGTCAGACTCTTTGTGACCCCATGGACTACAGATTGCCAGACTCCTCTGTCCATGGAATTCTCCAGGCAAGAATACTGAAGTGGGTTGCCATTTCCTTCTCCAAGGGATCTTCCCAACCCAGGGATTGAACCCTCATCTCCTGCATTGGCCAGTGGATTCTCTACTGCTGAGCCACTTATCATGCTAAGCAAAATGTCAGATAGAGAAAGACAAATACCATATGATCTTATTTATGTATAATCTAAAACAAAGAAAACCTATCCAAACTCGTAGATATAGAGAACAGATTGGTGGTTGCCAGAGATGCGGGGTAAGGGGGCAGATGAAATGGTAAAGGTGGTGAAAAGATACAACTTTCCAGTTATAAAATAAATATCATGGGGATGTAATTTATTGCATGGTGGTTGTAGTTAACTATACAATATTGTATATTTGAAAGTTGCTCTGAGAGTAAAAGAATAAATCTTAAAAGTTTTCATCACAAGAAAAAAAGTAAGTATCAATAGTAATGGATGTTAACTAGACTTATTATTGGTGATCATCTTCAATAAATACAGATATTGAATCATTATGTTGTACAACTAATATGCTATATGTCAATTTTATGTCAATTTTACATCAATTTTAATAAGAGAAAAAATGCTTTGCTTTACACTGATAAATCTATGAGAATTTCTGTAGCAAGGGTCCTTATCCTGGCAGGTGTCTGAAACTAAGCCTGGTAATTAAAATACTTCACTTTGTGTATTTTTTGGAATGAAAATTATTTCAGAGATATCCAAACAGGAAATCTTGACTAGATAGAAACCATGATTCAGTTAGAGGAGTAAAACAGTGCCATACCTAGCAAGCACATAAGCTGTTAGTAAGCTGACCACATTTATTCATTCAATTCATTTATTGAACACTGTGTCCTAAGCACTGTTTCAGGTGCTGAGAATATAGCAGTGAGCAAAATAAATATCCTGTCTCATGGGGCTTAACATGGAATACAAACTATAAAAATTGTTATATGATGGTAAATGTTGTAGAAAAAACTGAGAAAAGTTGCTGAGAGAGTGTGGAGGGTTGAACTTTTATAACTAAGGATTCAGGAAAGGTCTTACTGAGTGAAGATTTGAAAGAAGTGAGATAGTGGACCATGTTTCTTAGATAAAAGGGTATTCTTGACAATAGGTAATAGCAAGTGTAAGGATCCTGAGATGAGCGTGAACCTGAATTGTTCCAGAAACATGAAATCGACCACTGTGGCTGGAGCACAGCCAGAGAAGAGCCATATAGGAGAGAGGAAACTTGGATGTGGTAGGGGATGCGAAGGGACACTCCTTAAGATCATGGTAAAGATTTTGCCCTTCATTTAAAGTGACAGAAGGAGCCAATTCAAGGTTTTGAGCAGAGAAGTGAAATGATTTGACATGTTTTATGAGATCAGTCTGTCACTTGTGTTGAGAATATAGTGAATAAAGGGACAAGGGTATGAAGAGGAAGGCCAGTTAGGTATCTGTTGCAATAAGCCAAGAAAAAGCAATAGTGGTGTGGACCAGGGTAAAAGCAGCAGAGGTGGTAAACACTGGTCAGATTCTGTATGTATTTTGAAACTAGAGCCAATAGGGCTTTATGATGAATTCACCATGGGTAGGGAAAGGAAACCAAGAAAGACTCTGGGGTTTATTACCCTGAGCCAGTGGATAGATAGAGTTGCCATTTAGTGAGATGGAAAAGACTATGGGCAGGTTTTGGCAGAGTTGGGAGGAACTGAGTTTATACCAGTTACATTTGTGATCCCTGTTAGATAGCCCAGGGAATCCGTCAAGTATGCAGCGGGTTCTTAAGCCTGGAAGTCAAAGGAGAGGTTAGGAAATATATATTTGGGAGAACTGAGAAATGGATGACATTAAAGACATGGGTCTGGATGAGATGACCTAGAAAGTGAGTAAACACAAAAAGGAAGACCATGGACCGAGGCCTGGTGAGCCTCCAATTTGGAGAGATGATGGAGCCAGAAAAGGAGACTGAGAAGTGGATAATTAGTGAGGAGGAAAACCCAAAGTGTGATCTTATCTTGGATGTCAAGTGAGAAAAGTGTTTCCAGGGGGAGACAGTGATTGTCAGATGTTGAAAACAGATCAATTAAATGAGGATTGAGGAATGACTGTCAGACTGGGCAATGTGGAGGTTCTTGGTGCTCTTGACCCAAGCTGCTTTGTGGAGTGGTGGTGGTGTGAGAGACTCTTTGAAGTGAGGCAGTGAAAGTAGGAGGGGTTAATTGAAGGCATAAATACAGACAGCGCTGGGGAGGGCTTTTGTGACCGAGGGAAGAGAAATAAGGTAGTACTTGGAGTTGTTGTTTAGTCGCTAAGTCATGTCTGACTCTTTTGCAACCTCATGAACGGTAGCCCACCAGGCTCCTCTGTCCATAGGATTCTCAGGTCAAGAATACCAGACTGGGTTGCTATTCCTTCTCCAGGGGGATCTTCCAGACCCAGGGGTTGAATCCAAGTCTCCTGGATTGGCAGGCAGATTCTTTGCCACTGAGCCACCATGGCAGACCAGTACCTAGAGGGTAAGAGAGTGTTTTGAAAGAAGAGAGGACTAAGATGTTTGTTTTTTAATAATAATGAGTAGAATGGGGAACATGAGTGCTGAAGGAGAGAGAAAGGAAATTTGGACAAGAGGAGATGGGAGCTGGGCACAAGTGGAAGGGTTGGCATCATAGAGAGGCAGCTGGTAGACTAATGAGAATAATGGAGGAATGGAAATTTAAGAAGAAAAATGGAGAAGATTCGGAACAATTTTTAATGCAAGAGAGTAGGAGAATCTACATATTAAGGACATATGATGGATTGATTCCATTGTGATCTAAGGACTGTTGGAGTCAGACGTCTTGAAGCAGTGAGGTGAAAATGTAGGATGGTGAATAACTGTCTTATAAATTGAGTGGTGATTAGTTTGTTTCCAGCTGAAATTAATAAGGCAAAATAGTATTGAACATTTCCCTGAGATGTAGAAGTATCATGAGACATTTTTGGGAACTGTAGGTTTGTGCATTTAGTAGAGACACGTATACTTATCCGGGAAGGCCCGATTAACATTGACATAGACTTCCGCACAGTATGTGGCAAGACTAAATGAATGGTCTTGGCCAGTAGATTTTGCAGTTTAAATATGTGCCAGTGAAGGGAGTGGGGCTAGTTGGATAAAATACAGCCCCTAGGGAGGGTTGGAGCAAGAGGCCTGCACATTATGCCTTCCAAGCCTGAAACGGGAAGTCAGATTTTAATAGCTTTGACTTATAAAATTAATACCCTCCAAAGAAAATTCACCTGTTGCCAAATCTAATGCCAGGGTTTGGATGCTCCCAGTTCCTTCAAGCCCCTTGTTTGTTTTCATTTCTTTCTTTTTTTCTTTTTCTTTTTATTCTCCTTTTTGCCAGAGTTACCTGAACTTTTAGGGATGATTACTAAAGGGCCTGTAATCTTTCTTCTTGATGAATTATTTAATTAGAAAGCCAAAATGAAAGAGAACACAAGAAAAATTTTTAAAGTTTTGTTAAAAAAAAAAAAAAAAGCTTTTCTCCTGGCGATGGATTTCCTTGTGTACATATAAATATACTGTTTATGTCTTGTAATTTGACCCACTTGTTTCGAAATCCAGCTCTCCAAAACATGCCATTTTAGTTAGGTAGACTGAAAAACAGCAGTTCTGTCAGAAGAAATTCTATTGACCTAGGTGCCAAAGACTTCTTATTTTTGTTTCATATACCTTCATTTTTAGAATTAGATACCCCAAAGCTGCTAAACTTGATCTATCACACCATCAGATGTCAGTATTTAGCAAATGCTGTTGCCACTAATGGTTTTTACACTTGAGTTGTTCCACAGAGTCTACTTTTAAATCTTGTGAATGAAAGTTTCCATTTAATATCACCAACAAAGAGGCAAGAAATATAGACATAATTTTCTCATAAAGGGGATATAAAAATATTCCTTACCCATACACATTTTTGTTGTTGGCTGGTGTTAAGAGGAAAAAGATTTAAGGATCACTCTTAAGATCTGGCTGAAAAAAATGTGAGGGGACTTTGATGCAGGAGAGTTGAAATGTATTCTATTTGTTCCTCATTGCATATCTTTTAAGATGAGTTATCTTCTTGAATTTATTTATATTGCTCTGAGTTTTGTCTGAGCTCAAGAATAGGGAAATGGAATATGTGCTTATGTAAAACATTCTCTCAACAGAGAGATGCATAATATAAACTACAAAGAATAAGTCCACCCCACAATCCCACACCCAACATAACCACATTTAGCAGTTCAATTTGTATCCTTTCAGGTTTATTTCTACATGTGTATGTCCTTAGTTTTTAAAACAAAATGAGCTCTAATGTTACCGTTTTAGCCTCTGTTTATTTTGTCAGTAAATTATGAACCTATTTCCATTATGATTTTTACCTCATTCATTTTATTGTATGACTGAGCTAATATTTTTTCCATCATTGAAGAAATTATTCACATTTCTAATTTTTACTATTACAAATAATGCTGCTATTCATACTTCTATGCATACTTCTATGCAATAGGATAACATCACCTATCATAAACTTGTCCAAATTAGTAAATAGATTATTAAATTTAAAGTGTCAAAAGAGTACGTGACACCTAAGACTTTCAAAAAGTAACTTATTTTTCTATTTGTTCTTTGTTGCTAGTGAATATGAAATGAAATAAAATTATTCAGAAATTATTCAGCTGATAAATATTATGAATTTGCCCTTGAAAAAGGTTCTGCCAAGTCATATTCCCTTTAATCGATGAATAAAGAATTCTTGTTTCCCCACACTATTTAAATTTTTCAATAGTAGCATAGCATACATATAGAAAAATAAGGTACTTGATGAGTATTGACTCAACAAAGGGAATTTATATATACAAGCAGGATCCAGCTCAATTCAGAGTACATTTCCATCCAAGAAGCTTCCCTTGAGTTGCAACCCGTTCATTTGCCATTTCCTGCTCATAGTTAAGCACTCTCCTCCCTCTATCACTGTAGATTAGTTTTGCACTATTATATATATCTTCTTTCACTCAGTGTTATCTTCTTATTAGATGGCTGTTGTTTAGTCGCTAAGTCTTGTCCAGCTCTTTTGCGACGCTATGGACTCTAGCCCGCCAAGCTCCTCTGTTCATGGAACTTTCCAGGCAAGTATGCTGGAGTGGTTTGCCATTTCTTTCTCTAATTAGATGATTGGGACCATTCATATTGTTGCCAGTATCAATGGTTCAATCGTCTCCATGGTACCATATTTTAGACTATATTGTAGATTGTTCATTGTATGGTTGGTAGACATTTTATGCATTTGACTGTTTTGTGTTTGTTACAGATAACACTATTTGTATTCTTCTACATGCCTTTTGGTATATGTGTGCATGTTTATATGTATGTGTATGTATATTTACACACACACATATAACATATACATGATATATTACACACAGATAAGTACACCCGCATACATGTTTTTGTTGGAAACTTACCTCAGGATAGAACTGCTAGTTCCTAAGGAAAGTGTGCATTTGGCTTTAAAAGTTTTCAAAGTTGGCCAGTGTATCACAATAGCGGCAATGTATGCTAGTACCAGTTGTACATCCTGGCCCATTCTTGATATTATTAGCTTTAAAACTTTTGTTATTCTGATAGGTGTTTAGTGGTATATCATTGTGGTTTTAACAGTATTTCCCTGATAATTAATGAAGTTTAACACCTGTTTGTATGGTTATCAGTCATTTGGATATTCTGTTTTATGAAGTCCTTTTTCAAATCTTTTGACCGTTTTTAAAATTGACTTGTCTTTTTCTCACTTATTTTAGTGGGAGTTTTTCTTTTTCTGGATATGTGCCTGGTGGCTCAGAGGTTAAAGCGTCTGCCTCTAATGCGGGAGACCCGGGTTCGATCCCTGGGTCGGGAAGATCCCCTGGAGAAGGAAATGGCAATCCACTCCAGTATTCTTGCCTGGAGAATCCCATGGACGGAGAAGCCTAGTAGGTTACAGTCCACGGGGTCGCAAAGAGTCGGACACGACTGAGCGACTGAACTGAACTGAACTGTCTCTTGATATATATATATATATAATATATGTATATATATCCTCTTAATATATATAATTAGTTTTTGAATATTGATTGAGTTTTAAGCCAGCTTTTTCACTCTCCTTTTTCATCTTCATCAAGAGGCTCTTTAGTTCCTCTTCACTTTCTGCCATAAGGGTGGTGTCATCTGCATATCTGAGGTTATTGATATTTCTTCTGGCAATCTTGATTCCAGCCTGTGCTTCATCCAGCCTGGCATTTTGCATAATGTACTCTGCATATCAGTTAAATAAGCAGGGTGACAATATGCAGGCTTGACATACTCCCCTATTTGGAACCAGTCCGTTCCATGTCTGGTTCTAACTGTTGGTTCTTGACCTGCATATAGGTTTCTCAGGAGGCAGATAAGTGGTCTGTTATTCCCATCTCTTTAAGAATTTTCCACAGTTTGTTGTGAGCCACACAGTCAAAGGCTTTAGCATAGTCAATGAAGCACGAGTAGATGTTTTTCTGGAATTCTCTTGCTTTTTCTATGATCCAACAGATGTTGGCAATTTGATCTCTGGCAAATAGATGGGGAAACAATGGAAACAGTGACAGACTTTATTTTCTTGGGCTCCAAAATCACTGCAGATGGTGACTGCAGCCATGAAATTAAAAGATGCTTGCTCCTTGGAAGAAAAGCTATGACAAACCTAGACAGCATATTGAAAAGTAGAGACATTACATTGTTGACAAAGGTACGTCTAGTTAAAGCTACGTTTTTTTCCAGTAGTCATGTACAGATGTGAGAGTTGGACTATAAAGAAGCTGAGTGCTGAAGAATTGATGCTTTTGAACTGTGCCGTTGGAGAAGACTCTTGAGAGTCCTTTCGACTGCAAGGAGGTCAAACCAGTCAATCCTAAAAGGAAATCAGTCCTGAATATTCATTGGAAGGACTGATGCTGAAGCTGAAACTCCAATACTTTGACCACTTAATTAGAAGAAGTGACTCATTGGAAAAGCCCCTGATGCTGGGAAAGATTAAAGGCAAGAGGAAAAGGGCTCAACAGAGGATGAGATGATTGGATGGCATCACTGACTCAATGGACATGAGTTTGAGGAAGCTCCAGGATTTGGTGATGGACAGGGAAGACTGGCATACTGCAGTCCATGGGGTCGCAAAGAGTTGGACATGACTGAGTGACTGAACTCAACTGAATATATACAATTAGAGATATTTTTCTCTTACTCTTGTTTTTAAATAAGCAAGTTGTTTATTTTAATGAACTCTGCCTATTCAACCTTTTCCTTTACTATGGTGACTTTTGTTTCTTGTTTAAGACATCTTGGCCTCCCCAAGGCCGTGAAGGCATTCTCTATTTTTACTAGAAGCTTTGTCATTTCACTTTTTTTTTTTTTTGGTTAGATTTATAATCCATTATAAATTGATTTTATGTGGTGTAAGAAAGTAGCCCATACTCTTATTTCCCTACTGTACATGTGCTCAGTCGTTCAGTCATGTCCGACTCTTTGCAATCCCATGGGCAGAATTGTATGTAGCCCCCATGCCACTCTGTCCATGGGATTTTCCCAGCAGGAATACTGGGATTCCTGGGAATACTGCCATTTCCTTCTCCTTTTCCAGACTCTTCTGTCCAAGGGATCTTTGTGGCCCAGGAATTAAACTCGTGTCTCCTGTGTCTCCTGCATCAACAAGCAGATTCTTTACCAACGAGCCACCTGGGCATCTGTTTCCCCTTATAGTCAATTTTCTGAACTATTTGTTGAAAAGTGCTACAGTGGCATCTTTGTTGTAGATCAGACAACCATGTATATCAGTTTTTTCCGGACTATTCTATTTGTTGATTTATCTTTTTGCCAAAACTACATGTGTGAGAACAAGTCCTCATGTCCACTATGCAGGCCCTCTACTTTTTTATTCTACGAGATTGTCTTTGCTACCCCTGGCCCTTTGGTTTTTCATGTGCAATTTAAAATAAGTTTAGCAGTTTCCACAACAGATCATTTTTGGATTTTGATTGAGATTACACAAATCTATATACCAGCTTCAGGAGAACTTTCAGTTTTACAGGGTTGAGTCCTCTAATTCATAAGATGGTCTAACCCTCCATTTATTTAGGTCTCTAAGTAGCAGAGCTAGTAGATGCCTTGGATATATTTCATCATATTTATTCTTAGATATTCAATGTTATTTATATTTTATATTAAATATTTTATATATTTATTTGTTAAAATTTCAGCCTTACTGACACATATATACAAATAAAACTGTAAGATACTTGAAGCGTACGTTGTGGTGACTTGAATATGTATGTATTGTGAAAGGATTCCCCCTTCGAGTTAATTGATATATGTCACCTCACATAAATTTACTTTTTTTTTTGATGAGAACTTTTAAGTTCTACTCTCTTAGCAAATATATGTGTTCTGCTAGTATGTAACAATTAATTTTTCTTTTCTATAGTCAGTTAAACATGGTGTGATATCATCCCTTTGAAAATTTGAGACTTACTTTATGGCTGAGAATATGGTAAATTTGGGGGAATGTTCCATTTGCAATTGTCTAGAATACATATCTTGTATGGAATGTTCTATTGACATTCCAAATTACTGATCCTGTGATTACAATCTGTACCTCTGTTGATTATTTTATCAAATTTTAAGCCGGTTATTGAAAAAGGTGTTTAAAATCTGCATTTATTGTTGCAGATTTGTCTATTTCCTCTCTTACTTCTATTTGAAGTTTTTGCTTTATACATATTGAGCCTATGTTACCAGGTGCATATATGTATTTGATTGTTCATCTTGCTTTGGATTGTCATTATAAATTATAGCGTCCATTTAAATAATTCTACTTCTTTTAACATCTTTATCTGGTTAATACTTATATGGATATACCAGCTTTCATTGCTTAACTTTTTCATGGTAATATCTTTTTCACTGTTTTACTTTATCCTTTTTGTGCCCTTTATTTAAGACATGTCTTATAAACAGTATAAACCTGAACTTTAAAATCCATTTGAGACTATCATGGATTAGAATATTTAATTTCTTTGTGTGCGTGCATGCTCAGTCATCTCCAACTCTTTGCGATGCCATCGTCTATAGCCCACCAGGCTCCTCTTGTCCTTGGTATTGTCTAGGCAAGAATTGACACTAGAGTAGTTTGCCATTTCCTACTCCAGGGGATCTTCCTGATCCAGGGATTGAACTCACATCTCCTTTGTCTCCTGCATTGGCAAGTGGATTGTTTACCTGTTGAGCCACCTGGGAAGCCCTTAATTTATTCACTTTAAATAAAATTATCAATATATTTGGATTTGAATATACTATATTTCCATTTTTTTGTATTCTTTGCTTTTTTCTCTTTTATCACTTTTAAAGATTAAATATATCTCCTTTTTTTTCTTTTTAGCATGCTATTTATGCCTCCTTTTATCATTCTTTTTGAAGTCACCCTAGAACTTACAACATTCATTCTTAACTTAGTAGAGCTACAGCATTACCACACTGTGGAAATGTAAAGAACTTAAAACAGTTTAATTCTATTTATCATCATTCTGGTTTTCTGCTTTTTCTTTTTTTCAAGAGTCTTAGATCCTCAATTTTTATTTTCCTTGATAGTTCTGAACACCGGTGCTTTGTCTCATTAACACTGTTAAAATGGGAAAAGGTTTTTTTTTTTTTTTTTATCACAGTCACAACTTTCTGCTTGACCTCAGATCTCTACACCAAGTTTTGACTGATTTGGTTGCTTTGTGACATCTTTCAACTGTTTTCAGATGCATTTTATCAATCTTATTTAGATGTTCCTGGTACAAGTACTGGTCGGATACAAATTACTCCATCATGATCAGATGTTAGACATTTCTGTATACTTTTATCAAGTATAGTTGTTATATACTTTTTTTGTGATTTGCTAATTTCAAATGTTTAAAAAATTAGCATACTTTTTCCATCAGTGATATGGTGGCTACCATCTTGTTTCAGTTCAGTTCAGTTGCTCATTTGTGTCCTACTCTTTGTGACCCCATGAACTGCAGCATGCCAGGCCTCCCTGTCCATCACCAACTCCCGGAGTTTACTCAGACTCATGTTCATTGTGTTGGTGATGCCATCCAACCATTTCATCTTGGTCATCCCCTTCTTCTCCCACCTTCAATCTTTCCCAGCATCAGGGTCTTTTCAAATGAGTCAGTTCTTCACATCAGGTGGCCAGGGTATTGGTGTTTCAGCTTCAGCATCAGTCCTTCCTATGAATATTCATCCTGATTTCCTTTAGGATGGACTGATTGGATCTCATTGCAATGCAAGGGACTCTCAAGAGTCTTCTCCAACACTACAGTTCAAAAGCATCAATTCATAGCTTTCAAATATGCTGTCTAGGTTGNATCAGGTGGCCAGGGTATTGGTGTTTCAGCTTCAGCATCAGTCCTTCCTATGAATATTCATCCTGATTTCCTTTAGGATGGACTGATTGGATCTCATTGCAATGCAAGGGACTCTCAAGAGTCTTCTCCAACACTACAGTTCAAAAGCATCAATTCATAGCTTTCAAATATGCTGTCTAGGTTGGTCATAACTTTTCTTCCAAGGGGCAAGCATCTTTTAATTTCATGGCTGCAGTCACCATCTGCAGTGATTTAGGAGCCCCCCAAAAAGAAGTCTGTCACTGTTTCCATTGTTGCCACATCTATTTGCCATGAAGTGATGGGACCTGATGCCATGATCTTAGTTTTCTGAATGTTGAGCTTTAAGCCAGATTTTTCACTCTCCTCTTTCACTTTCATCAAGAGGCTCTTTAGTTCTTCTTCACTTTTTGCCATAAAGGTGGTATCATCTGCATATCTGAGGTTATTGATATTTCTCCCAGCAACCTTGATTCCAGCTTGTGCTTCATCCAGCCCAGCATATCTCATGATGTACTCTGCATATAAGTTAAATAAGCAGGATGACAATATACAGCCTTGACGTTCTCCTTTCCCAATTTGGAACCAGTCTTTTGTTCCATGTCCAGTACTAACTGTTGCTTCTTGACTGGCATACAGATTTCTCAAGAGGCAGATAAGGTGATCTGATATTCCCATCTCTTGAAGAATTTTCCACAGTTTATTGTGATCGACACAGTCAAAGGCTTTGGCATAGTCAATAAAGCAGAAGTAGATGTTTTTCTGGAACTCTTGCTTTTTCCATGATTCAGCAGATATTGGCAATTTGATCTCTGGCTCCTCTGCCTTTTCTAAAACCAGCTTGAACATCTGGTAGTTCACGGTTCGTGTACTGTTGAAGCCGGCATGGAGAATTTTGAGCATTATTTTGCTAGCGTGTAAGATGAGTGCAGTTGTGCGGTTGTTTGAACATTCTTTGGCATTGCCTTCCTTTGGGATGGGAATGAAAACTGGCCTTTTCCAGTTCTGTGGCCACTTCTGAGTTTTCCAAATTTGCTGGCCTATTGAGTTCAGCACTTTTTGAAATAGCTCAACTGGAATTCCATCTCCTTTAACTTTGTTCATAGTGATGCTTCCTAAGGCCCACTTGACTTCCCACTCCAGGATGTCTGGCTCTCTTGGTTCACTGTGACTCTGTCCTTGAAGTCATATTTAATTGGTTCAGTGTGGGTACCTGTTTAGAGTTGTTGTCATTGAGTCCATTCTTTGAGGTTTTGGGCTTGGAACCAGAGAGAATGTGAAGCTCTGAGTGTAAAACTTAGGGGCTACTTGACATCTGTTTTTTTCTACCATGTGAGAAAATGTACTTTGTAGTAAAGAAAAATAAAATCAATATGTAGAGAAATTCAGTGAAAAGCATGGAAAGAAAGACTGGGCTGTGATGGACTTCTTGATTCTAGCTATTCAGTAATCCCAAATACGTTTGCTTTTCCTCTGGATTTTTTATTATGGTAAAATATATATCTATGCTGTATATGTGTCAGAATTTATTTCCTTTTTAAGGCTAAGTAATATTTCATTGTATGAACATTCCACATTTTTGTGTATCCATTTATCTGTTGATGGACACTTGGGTTGCTTCCACCTTTTGGTTATTGTAAGTAATGCTGTTAGGATTATGCATGTATATGGATTGTTTTTTTTTTACATTTTTTGGGGTTTTTTGATGCATGTTCTGTTTTGCTTAAAAAAATTAGAGTTAGAATGCTGCTTTTAACCAGTAAGATCTCAATTAATATGCATGAATCTGTTTTCAGACTCCCTGTAAAATTCCTTTGATCTATCAGCCTTTTTCTGGATCAGTACCACATTATTTTAATTATTTTAACTTTTAGTACATATGTGTGGTCTGGTAAAGGAGTTTTTCCTCTTTACTCTTTAAGAAAAATGTTTTGATTGCATTTCAGCATGTTTTTTTCAGATGATCAATTGTCAGCTTCTAAAAAGAAAACGTATGGAATTTTGTTTAGTATTGCATTGCATTTTTAGTTAAATTTGGGAGAATTAATATTAATCTTTTAAAAGTTACATATGTAATATATTCTTTTGTAAAAGAGGCAGATAATATTAATATTGGCTCCCTTTTCCAAATGTTCCAGTCCTTTTCCAGTTTGATGTTGTCTTGGAAGAACTCTTTTTTCCTCTCCTTATAGAATACTTTACATATGACCACAACATATGTGATGTTTACCTCACCACAAAGCAATTCTGTGATACCACCTGAGTGTCCTACAATTCAGTTAAATTCTGACACTAATTGCAGTTGTGTAGATCCTGTGAGTTAAGGTATGGGTCCTGCAAAACTGCCTTCCCCTAATTCAGACTTTATTCATAGCCCAGGTCACCACTTTTGCTTCTGACTTACCAATTATAAATTGGAATTACCAGGACCCCTTCCTTCAGTTCAGTGACTTGCTAGAATGACTCACAGAACTCAAGGAAACATTTATTCATGTTTACTGGTTTATTAGAAAGGATACAGTAAAGGGTAGGCTTCCCTGATGACTCAGATGGTAAAGAATCTGCTTGCAATGTGGGAGACCTGGGTTTGATCCCTGGGTTGGAAAGATCCCCTGGAGAGGGAAATGGCTACCCTCTCCAGTACTCTTGCCTGGAGAATTCAATGGACAGAGGAGCCTGGTGGGCTACAGTCCATGGGATTGCAAAAAGCTGGACGACTAACACTTTCACTTTCAAAGAATACAGATGAATGGCCAGATGAAGAGGTGCAGAGGGTAGGGTCCAGAAGAGTCCCAAGCATACTTGTATCTGTCCCTGTGAAGTTAGGGTGTCCTACCTTCCTAGCATGTGGATGTGTTCACCATTCTAGAAGTTCTCTGAACCCTGTACTTTTGGAATTTTTATGGAGACTTCATTATCTAGGCATGGCTGATCATTAATTCAAACTTAGTACTCTTCGCTTCTGGAAGATAGTGGTGGGGGGAGGGTGTTGGTGAAGGCTTAAAGTACCAAACTTATGATCATGATTTGGTCTTTCTGCTGTCCAGCCCCCATTCTCAAGCTATTACAGAGCCCACAAAGAGTTGCCTCGTGAGAACAAAACAGATTCCTATCACCCAGGAAATTCCAAGGGATTTGGAAGCTCTGTATCAGGAACCAGAGGCAGAGAACAGTGTACATATTTTCTACTATTTCACAGATGTATGGTCTGGGCAACCATGGTGTTAGTTACTTAGCTGTGTCTGACTCTTTGTGATTCCATCAACTGTAGCCCACCAGGCTCCTCTTTCCATAGAGTTCTCCAGATCAATACTGGGTTGGGTTGCCATTCCCTTCTCTAGATGATCTTCCTGACCTGGGGACTGATCCTGGGTCTTGTGCATTGCAGGCGGATTCTTTCCCATCTGAGCCACCAGTAAAGTATAGACTTCTTTATGCTGCTGCTGCTAAGTCGCTTCAGTCGTGTCCGGCTCTGTGCGACCCCATAGATGGCAGCCCACTAGACTCCCCCGTCCCTGGGATTCTCCAGGCAAGAACACTGGAGTGGATTGCCATTTCCTTCTCCAATGCATGAAAGTGAAAAGTGAAAGTGAAATTGCTCAGTAGTGTCGAACTCTTAGTGACCCCATGGACTGCAGCCTACCAGGCTCCTCCGTCCCTGGGATTTTCCAGGCAAGAGTACTGGAGTGGGGTGCCATTGCCTTCTCCGAGACTTCTTTATACTACTCATCTAATTTTTTTTAATATCCTTTTTTTAAAAAAACTTGAATGGTACCCAACATATGTTTTCCCTCAGCATCTCAATTTTGAGATCTATCCATGTCCATATAGAAATATCTTCTTTATTCCTTTTATTTGCCACTGGGAATTCCACTATATAGGTGTACTTTATTATCTGATGGTTAGCTTGTTGACTGAACTTTAGGATATTGCCACTTTTCAATATAACAAAATTGTCATGAAACTTTGAGACATACTTTTTATTCACATTTTTCTAAGAAAGAAGCTACCAAAAAGTAGATTGATGGGTTTAAGGATGTACACATTTGAATTTTCAAACTATTACCTCAATCTTATTGGGAATGCATTGTGTTTATAGATTAATTTGGAGACAATTTACATTTTTTTATAATAATGAGACTTTTTATCCTGGAACAATGTAATTCTATTTATTCAGGTCTTTTTGTGTGTAATTCATTAATATTTTATAGTTCTTTTTTATGTAAGTTTTGCTCCATTTATGCTAAACCTATTTCTAGGCATTTAAATTATTTTTGCTGGTGTGAATGGAAATTTTCCAGCTATTCCAGTAGCCAGTTATTTTTAGTATAAAAAGAAAAACTGTTAACTGTTAAAAATATTTATCTTATGCTGAGTGAAATAAGGCAGAGAAAGACAAATATTGTATGATATTACTTGTATGTGGAATCTAAAAAATGCAAAAGCTAGTTCAATAACAAAAAAAAAGGGTCACAGATACAGAGAGCAAGCTAATAGTTACCAGTTGTGGTTGGGAAGGACAATATAGGATGGGAAAATGGGAGGTACAAACTGTTGTGTGTAAGATAGGCTCAAGGATGTATTGTACAATGTGGGGAATATAGCCAGTATTTTGTAATAAATAAATGGAAAGTTCGAGAGGGAAATGGCAACCCAGTCCAGTGTTCTTGCCTGGAGAATCCCATGGACAGAGAAGCTGGCAGTCTACAGTCCATGGGGTCACAAAGAGTCGGACACAACTGAAGTGACTTAGCAAATGGAAAGTAACCTTTAAAAATTGTATTAAAAAGTAAAGACTTTAAAAATTTGTCTTAAGCACGAGGAACTTACTGAAATGAATTTTTATTTGATTCTCATAAATTTTCTTGGTATATAATCATAATGTCTGCAAAAATGACTTGTCTCTTTCCAGTGTGTATACTTTTATTGCCATCTTTTTGCATTCACCAGAATCTCCTGAATAAAGTTGAAAAACCATGTTGATAACATATGTTTATGTCTTTTCCTGTCTTTAATGGAAATACTTTTAATGTTTCATCCTTAACATGGTGTTTTTTGTTAGTAGCTAATAAAGAAATTTTATACTTTATTTATATACAAATTGTTTATGTCTTATCACAGCCATGGTAGATGTGAGCATGTCAAAATCTAGAATAAAGAATTGAACATGATGTTTTGGAAAGACCTCAGCTCTTAGAATAACTAGATTGGAATTCTGGCTCCATCATTTACTGACAGCATGCTAATGAGAATGATACTTTACCCTATGAATCTGTTCTACATCTAAAAAGGAAGATAACAATGTATACAAGCATAGCTTTGTTATGAGCAAGAAAAGAGATGATAGGTATATATGTAAGCAAGCTCCCAAAATCCTTGATGTAGGTTGGACTCAATAAATCTAGGTTACTATCCGGATCCTAGAGGAGGACTTGGGCAACAGAGAAAGCCAAGTAAAAAGCAGGGCAACATTTAGTGTATTTCTTCTACTCTCTTGCTCTTTGTTGAGAGAACATAACTTATTAACATAATGTATTGCACATTTGGGGCTTCTCAGGTGCATTAGCTGTAAAGAACCTGCCTGCCAATGCAGGAAACGTAAGATGTTTAATTTTACTAAACTAGAATCTCTAAGCGGAGAAGGCAGTGGCAACCCACTCCAGTACTCTTGCCTGGAAAATCCCATGGAAGGAGGAGGCTGGTAGGCTGCAGTCCATGGGGTTGCAAAGAGTCTGACATGGCTGAGTGACTTCACTTTCACTTTTTACTCTCATGCATTGGAGAAGGAAATGGCAACCCACTCCAGTGTTCTTGCCTGGAGAATCTCAGGGATGGTGGAGCTTGGTGGGCTGCCGTCTGTGGGGTCGAACAGAGTTGGACACAACTGAAGCGATTTAGCAGCAGCAGCAGAGTCTCTAAGACTGGTTCCACACTATAGGTATTAGTAAATCAATTATATAGCAAATAAGTGAGTCTAAGAAGTGCAAATTATTTTAAAATTACAAGTACATCAAAAAGAAAAAAATCCTTTTAGAGTTTTATAAAGTTGATAAACTCTGTATATCCATAAATGGAAAAATATCTCATTACACTAACCCTTTTTATTTTAGGTCCAAATGGCTTCATCCAGGTTTGAAAAGTCATTCAAGAGTGTTCGAAACCCAGGTAAGGGTCACTTTATTATGAAGTCTAATTAGTGTTATTAAGGACAAGTTACTGTTAAATTAATCAACAGAATTAAGAAAGAAGTCAATGAACCTATTATGAAGTACTTCATAGATTTTTAAATTTTGATAACTAAGAAGGACAGATGCCAGTCCCCACATGGACCAAAGCTTTGTTCTTCTACTGAGCTCCAGTCATAGCTGATAATCAAAATTCTCTGCATGACCTTACATAGTTTTTCAAATTTGAGCAGGTCCCATCTTGTCATTTGTAACTTGGGTGGCGAATATATACACATATACCCTGTTATTTGGGGTTTTATTTTTCAGCATCAGATGGAGCTTTATTTTTTATTCTTTCAGTTTTATAGAGATATGATTAACATATGGCACTGTATTAAGTTTAAGGTGTATAGCAAAATGATTTGACTTATATACCTCATGAAATGATTACTACAATAAATTTAGTGAACACCCATCTTCCCATATAGATATAAAAGAAAAGAAAAAGAAAAAACATACTTTTTTCTTGTAATGAGAACTCAGAATTTTCTCTCTTAACAACTTTCATATATAACATTCAGCAGTGTTAATTATATTAATCATCTTGTATACTCCATTAGTTGTTAGTTTTGACCTTCAATGATATTGTCTTTTTGTGGCTTTTATAGAGATGCTCGTTTCTTGTAAGTCTCAGTTTCCAAATATATTAGAAAAAACATGGAACACATGAAAAATGTTTTAATCTACCTAGATAGGTGGGAGTCCCTTTGAAGCAAGAACCATGCTTTCTGTGAGCTGTATTCCCATCAAAGTCAGCAGAGAATTCAGAGCACAATATGTGCTTCCATAGATATTTTAATGGAAGTTAATGAAAACAGTTTGAGTGGTTTAGACTTTGAATGGCAAACTTTATAATGTATAATTTTGAAGTTTGTTTTTCTGAAGAGATTTTTATGTTACTTGTTGATAAGGGTGTAAATTACTCATTTCTGTAATAGTAACAAATGCTAGTTGAGTGAGTGAGTGAAAAACAACTGTTTGATAGTTGTTAAAGTTTTCTGAGTGAACTACAATTAAACAGAGATAGGGTAAAAGTATAAAGTTAAAAAATAAATAATTCTTTTTGTAAGAAGATAGATTAGCTAATAAACTCAGGGGAATTGCATTTTATAACATCTTGTTATAAAATTGTTATGTAAATGAGTAACATCTATAATGGTTGACAGTCCAGCTTTAAAACTTCAGTGGGCAGCGGTAATGCCCTTCATGTACCTTCATGTACAGAAAGCTTGATGGTCTTCACTTTGAGTGGTGGGGCCGTTCCCTGTTGCTCTCCAAGTGCACAGTCCTAAATACTGAACTGGAACCACTGAGCTTAGTAACTGTGTCAGTGCTGAAAGCCTGAGACCAGTAATTGATGTGAAGATACTGAAAACCAAATGTGTTTTAAAAGAGTGCAGTGGGTCCTTGAAGTATGGATGCTGAGAATATTTTAGGTCAATGAGCAAAATCTCCAAAGGAGAAAAAAATGGCTTTATTTTCCTCTTTCAAAGGTGAATTTTGCTGTGTTCAAGAAATCAAAATGATCGTAGGTGACTTACTGTTGCAGAGACGTGTGTGTGTGTGTGTGTGTGTGTGTGTGTGTGTGTATACACATCAGCAAGACTTTTCTCTTTCCAAGAGGAAAGCTATTTCTATATTCACTTAATGTGAGACTTCTCATTTCCTCAAAGTTCAGTCCAAATGGGAAGTTTCTCTTTTTCCATGCATCCCCAGACACAGGAGAAGGCTTAAGCAGAGTGACGCAGGCAGGGGCCGGTGGCCTGGCTTCTTCCCTTTCATGGCCTGCCTTCTGGGGCCTGGCCTGGTGTGTGGCTGCTGTTTATACCTGCTGAAGTGCTTTCTGTGTTTGCGTTGGCGCTGCCACCTTACACGCTAGAGCCCCGAGCTGTTCATGAGGTCTGTCCCAGAGCTTTGAAACCTATGAGCTGGCGGCTGGGGCGAGAGCATGTCTCTCTCAATTTTTGGGTGAACTCCATGTTTTTTCCGAGCTTAGATCACTGTCCGCAATCCAGGCTTGCTAGACAGAATGTAACAGTTACTGCTGGAGACATCCTGAACTTTTAAGGGCAAAAGGAGGAGGGGGAAGGGAGAGAAGAAAAAGCTCAAGGTCAACTTGACAGCTTGAAAGTGAACATTTTTATATCTGGTAAACAAAGATTTTTACGGAACTGGAAAACTTTATCGCCAAGGAAGGAAAAAAAAAATCACTTCGTGTTATGGCAAGAGGCTGTGTTGTTCCAGAGTTCCCAATTCCATCCCAAGTCATGTTTGAGACCAGACCAGATTAATCAGTGGTTGTGGCAGGGGTGTTAGTAGGAGTGATGTAATTTTTGTAGAAATTTACCTCTCTCCCTGGTTCTTTCATTGGTCCCTAATGATTTTTAGAAGATGTATCTTCTTCAAAAGTGGCAAAATTAGGAAAACTCTGACACCTGTTTGTCCTGTGCCCACCAATCTTGGCTTTTCCTTCCCTGTGCCCTTGCTTGTCATATTAGGAATATCCCAACCGTTTTTTTGGCTAAGATTTCTCCCCCTCTTCTCTTTCCATGGGAAGTCTTGGTTCATGGGAGAAATTTTATTTTGGTTATATAAGCTTGTGAAGAGAAGGAAATGGCAACTCACTTCAGTATTCTTGCCTGTAAAATCCCACAGACAGAGGAGCCTGGCAGACTACTGTCCATGGGGTTTCAAAGTGCCAGACACGACTGGGCACATATAAGCCTGAGTGTGGCTAGAACTGTATATTTTCCTTCTGTGTATGTGTGTGTGTGTGTGTGAATGAGCATGATATAGATGTATAAAGGACATTATATATAAGAAACTAGTAAATTATTAAAGTCTTTTGCAGTAAAGTTTAACAAATCCAAATTGAAAGGTTGACACTTGGGAGAATTGAAGTTTAAGGCTGAATATGACTACTTCCAAGGTTCATAGCAACTTTGTTTATAGGAAAACATAAGAGAGTCCTTGTTACACCCTCTTCCCCACCTCTGACCCCCAATGAAGTACAAGATCTGTGCTTTTTAAATATGTTAAGAATTTCTTCTGTAATTTTTGTCTGTGAGGAACATAAAAATGCCTTTGAATGGGTAAATGCCGATCGTATTTCACTGAGCCAAAGGAGAGAAAAAAGCCTACTCTTGGTTTCCACCTAGAGAAATACTAGTGAGAATGAATAAGCTCTCCTGGACTCTTTGAGATAGTGTATTTACTCTTGGGTCAAGCTCAATGGTCTTCCATTTTACAGTGACAGCCTCTTTCCACCCCCTTCTTCATATTTCATTCCCCAACCTGATTCATGCTGTTTGCCTGATAAGGCTGAATGATATCTAAACTGAATGTTTGACCTTGCCTGGAAGTAATGCCATGGGAGACTTATATTCATTTTAATGTTATATAGCTTTTCCAACATATGGGATGGCTTTGTTTGTCATTCAAGTGATTTATTGATGCAATGCGTATTCCCTGGTCCTTTCATGAAAAAATGTTTATACCTGTGGGCATGTCCAGATGGCAGTGAATGACTTGCATTCATGAGAACAGCATTTAGCAATTCATGGTTGCCAAGGTAAGCAGCAAAGGCATGCCTTCTGTACTCTATTGCCTTGTAAAGAAATAGTCTCTAAGGTAACAGGCTAGCACCCTTGAGGCCAGAGATCTCTAGTGTTTTAGACTTGGTGGGAGGGTGAAGGGGGAGAGAAGAGCCAGAGGGACAACATGAAATAATACTAATAAAAGAACTTTTTGTTAATGTTCTGGAATTTTAAAAGGGGGAAAAAGTTGAGAGAAGAGGTGGGGGTCCAGGATTTTCCACTTTGGGTCTCAATAGAGATTTGGTTCAGATTTGCCCTTTGCTTCAGCAGCGTAATGCCCCTTTCATAGGTTAATCTGAGGGACATAGACAGCTAATGGTCCATGGCATGACCCAAGGGACAAGCTCTAGGCCATCACAGACTGCGATTGTCAGGTGGTGAATAAGCAAGCACTCTGATTCTCTTGGAATCTGTGGCATTTTTAGGATCAATTTGTTTTCTGTACTGTAGCCCCTTAATGCTATCATTGCAATGGTAAAAATGTCACCTGAATGACTGTTCTCAAGGAGGTATTGCTGGTTGGATTAACAGTCTTGATAGGAAGGAGTTTTTCACTGGATTACCTTCAAATGCAGAAAATTATCAGGTGACAGCTTCTAGCTCTTACAGCCAGCAGTAGTATAGATTGTGAACTCCCTGAGAAGGCAATGGCACCCCACTCCAGTACTCTTGCCTGGAAAATCCCATGGACAGAGGAGCCTGGTGTTCTACAGTCCATGGGATCGTGAAGAGTCGGACACGACTGAGCGACTTCACTTTGACTTTTCACTCTGATGCATTGGAGAAGGAAATGGCAACCCACTCCAGTGTTCTTGCCTGGAGAATCTCAGGGACAGAGGAGCCTGGTAGGCTGCCGTCTCTGGGGTTGCACAGAGTTGGACATGACTGAAGCGACTTAGCAGTAGGTAATACTAGGATGTTATGTCCTTTATAGAATTTGGCCTATTTATAGAATAGAATTCTATTTATAGAATAGTATTCTACTGTTTATAGAATAGTAAATAGTTACTTTTGTTGTTGTTGCTCAGATGCTCAGTCATGTCTGATTCTTTGCATACCATGGACTGTAGGCATACCAGGCATCCTTGTCCTTCACCATCTTCTGGAACTTGCTCAAACTCATGTCCATTAACTTGGTGATGCCACCCAACCATTTCACCTTCTGGTGCCCCCTTCTTATCCTGCCTTTAATATTTCCCAACATCAGGGATTTTTTTCTAATGAATCGGCTCTTTGCAGCAGGTGGCCAAAGTATTGAAGCTTCAGTTTCAGCATTAGTCCTTCCAATGAATATTCAGAATTGATTTCCTTTAGGATTGACTGGTTTGATCCCCTTGAAGTCCAAGGGACTCTCAAGAGTCTTCTCCAATACCACATTTCAAAAGCATCAATTCTTCAGTCCTCAGCCTTCTTTATGGTCTACCTCTTTGTGGAGGCCTGGGCCTGGCCCACCATAGCAAGATCTGCTTAACCACAAGAGGCCCTGGAAACTGTCAGTCAATTCTGATGTCAAAATGCTATCCATTCCCCAAGAAATAGTATTAGGTAGAGGGAGAGAAGACTAAAGAAAGCTTTCATAAGGCCTCTGAAAAGGGAAGTCTAGACAGAAACCCTCATAACAGCCTGATTACTAAACCCCATATAAAAACAGAATAATTGGACTGAAAGTCACCCCATAAGATTCACTGAGTCTGACTTTAAGCAGGTGACTAAGTCACCCAGAAAAGAGAATTGTTCCTTTCTCAGTATTTTCAGAGGGAAACATTATATGACACAGAATCCCCTGAAAGTTAATTTTGTATTTTGGCCCCCCCAAAGATATCCTGTGTGAAGTTAAAATCCTAGCTTTCAAGGTCAAACATTTCTTACTATTCAGGAACTGTGCATAAAGAGAACAACCTATAAGTCTACTCAATACAAATTGGACATATACCTAAAATTTTCTATCAATTGAATTTAATTTGTTTACAGATTCTAATTTGTTTACAGATTCTAGTTCATAAGGGTGTTTGGAAATGTTCCACCTATGTAGAAACATTTTAAATAATAATAGCAACAGCATTTGATGCATGCTTACCATGTGCCAGATATAGTTCTAAGTGCTCAATTTATATTAATTCAGTTTTTCCTCTTTAATAACAATATTAGGTAGGCACCATCTTTCACAGATTATTAAGACTGAGGCACAAGGAAATGAAATAACTTTTCTAATGTCACACTGATAGCAAATAGAAGAGTCAAGAATTAAAGCCATCCTGACTTGAGAGTATAATATGCCCAAGTGGTAGTGATTCTGTCACTTGGTAAAAACTGAGTTTTTTAAAGTCCTCAACCTCACCTGAAAGGGCCTTTCAGATATATTAAGCTCTTGAAATGGAGCATTCCAATTTCAAAATCTATCACCATGTTTAAGACAGTGTGTGTGTATATGTGTGCGTGTTAATGCTTTCAGATTTCTTCAGCCCCATTCAGAATTTTTTGTTGTTTGTTTTTTCTTTTACTTAGAACAAGGTGTGACACAAGGGCATGAAGAAACTTCTCCCATAAGCTCCTCATCTTTATTTTGTGGTTTTGTATGTGTGTGTGTTTCTATATAGATCCTAAAGGGGAGACAAAGTTGTGTATTCATAACACTTCAGGTTCATTTATTCATTCTGATCTGTTAGGATTAGGGTTATGAAAGTGGAGTGCTTTTACATAACACAGTTGGACACGACTCAGTGACTTCACTTTCACTTTTCACTTTCATGCATTGGAAAAGGAAATGGCAATCCACTCCAGTGTTCTTGCCTGGAGAATCCCAGGGACGGCAGAGCCTGGTGGGCTGCTGTTTATGGGGTTGCACAGAGTCAGACACGACTGAAGCGACTTAGCAGTTGCAGCAGCATTCTGCTTATGATCTTCTGTAAAAAGTGAAGTGACCCTTTTCACTATAATTGTTATTATTATTATATTTTTAAAAGAGACTTGTGTCCATTGTGTCAATGCTAATAGTAATCAATTACTAAAACTGAACTAGCATTTACTGACACTATTTCCAATTATTACTTGAAATAGATCTAAATAGATACCTCCCAAGGCTTCCTAGGTGGTGCTAGAGGTGAAGAACCCGCCTTTTATTGCAGGAGACATAAGAGAAACGAGTTTGTTCCCTGGGTCAGGAAGATCCCGTGGAGGAGGTCATGGCAACCCACTCCAGTATTCTTGCCTGGAGAATCTCATGGACCAAAAAATAGGTTAATTTTGATGATTAGCAAAACTGTTTTAGAAATGCCTGAAAAAATCCAGTTATTTCTTTAGTCCAGGAAATTCATAGTGTATATCTCTTTTATTCCCATTGAGAGATTATCTGATTGGAAAATATTTCTCCCATTGCTAGAGAAGCCAGTATTTTTATATGTGTCATAAATACATTATATTGAATATTGAGCATATTTCAAAAGTCCACAGCTTTGATAGTGCTTCATCCCACAAGAATGAGCTCCAGATAAACGTGTGTGGCCTATTGCACCCAAAATGAATTATGGAAGGCGATAGTAAAACTGATAATCCAAAGAGGAAATAAAAGACTTCAAAATGGAAAAAAAAATGTGAACCAAATTCCCGAGGTCCAACTTCTGTTCTGTAAAGTAGGTCCTAATGTCTTTGGTTAAACATAAAACATCTGTCTAGTCTCTTGACAATTAAAAAAAATTATTGTTGAAAAGCCATTATGAAAATATATTAGGGAGTCTGTTATGCTCATCAATAACACACCCTCAGAGGTTGTTTCTACACGATGATGGACAAGGGAATGAACCAAAAGGTTACTTCCAAAGAGTTTAAATGCCTACTTTATTCCTCCTGGCTTTCATCATAATTCCTGTCATTTAATTATATTATTGTGGTAGAAATATATAATTATGCAATTTACCTTTTTTTTTTTTTTTTTTTTTACCATTTTAAGTGTATACTATAGTGGCATTCTTTACTGTGCAACCATAATCATTATCTATCTCCAGAACTTCTTAAACCTCCTATACTGAAACTCTGTATCCGCTGAACTGTGTAACTCCTTGGGCTTCCCAGGTGGTGCTAGGAGTAAAGAATCCACCTGCAAATGAAGAAGACAAAAGAGACATGAGTTCAATCCCTGAGTTTGTAAGATTCCCCTAGAGAAGGGCATTGCAACCCACTCCAGTATTCTTGCCTGGAGAATCCCATAGATAAAGGAGCCTGATGGGCTACTGTCCATAGTGTAGCAGGGTCAGACATGAGAGAAGCAACTTAGCACTCATGCATGTAACCTGTTTTCTTCTCTTCCCAGTCCCTGGTAACCACTATTCTACCTTCTATCTCTTTGTATTTGACTATACTCATATAAGTAGAATTGTACAACAGTTATCCTTTTATGTCTGGCTTATTTCAGTTAGTATAATGTTTTCAAGTTTTACCCATGTTGTAACATGCATCAAAAGCCATAATCAAGTTCTCTAAATGCTGAAAAGCAAAGGATATTGATAACAAGAAAAATCTTTTGGAAGAGGTGAACATTTGATAATGAAAATATATTTTTTTATCAGCGACTCTAAAGTTACATTTCAAGAGTGATGTCACACTCACCTTTACATCAGTCAAAAAGAGCAAGGAAAGTCACAAACTCACATCTAACACTATGCAAAATGTGTACTGTGGTCTCTACTTGCTTGGCTTCTAGTTTTTTAATAATCATTGCCAGGATATACTCACCATCTTAGCAGCTTGTCCCCTCAATTTAAAAATGCTTTTTAAAATTGTATTTTTCTGATTTAATTTAAACCGATTGGTACATACAAGTATTAACCATGAGCTCAGGGCTATGCTGTATTGAGATTGCTTTTAGAGGGCAAAATATACATAAGATATGGTCCTTGCACATGAGATTGAAATTTTTCAGGAGAAATAACATGCATAGTCATGAAACTGTTAATAAAACATCATAGAAAAGAATTAAGAGGCAGTGTTGTGATATTGCGGAGGAGGCAATGGCACCCCACTCCAGTACTCTTGCCTGGAAAATCCTATGAACGAAGGAGCCTGGTAGGCTGCGGTCCATGGGGTCACTAAGAGTCGGTTACGACTGAGCAACTTCCCTTTCACTTTTCACTTTCAAGCATTGGAGAAGGAAATGGCAACCCACTCCAGTGTTCTTGCCTGGAGAATCCCAGAGACGGGGGAGCCTGGTGGGCTGCTGTCTATGGGGTTGCACAGAGTCGGACACGACTGAAGTGACTTAGCAGCAGCAGTTGTGATATTGATGGTAAAATGCCTGTAAGCCAGGACCTCGAATCTGATTTGGACCCTGCTCATACATAGCTAGTTGTGAATCCTTCTGCAGACACCACTGTGACCTTTCCATCCTTATTGTAAATTAAAGATGTTAAGTTGGATCAGCTGAAGGACCCTCCTGGCCTTTGAGTCAGAAGAGATCATATGTGTTTCAAGGAAGGACGGTCATTCAAGATTTCAGGAAGGAAGCAGGATATAAACTGGGACTTAGAAGATAAATGGGGGCTGTTGCCATTGGTAGGGGGGCAGGTGTAAAGTGTTAGTTTTAGTTGCTCAGTTGTGTCTGCCTCTTTGCAACCCCATAGATTATAACCTGTCAGGCTCCTCTGTCCATGGAATTCTCCAGGCAAGAATACTGAAATGGGTTGCCATTACCTTCTCCAGGGCATCTTCCTGACCGAGGGATCAAACCCAGGTCTCCTGCATTGCAAGCAGATTCTTTACCATCTGAGCCACCAGGGAAACCCAGGAGGGGCAGATGTAAGTTTCCTTCTATTTTGCTTATTAAGTTCTCAAGGGTGGACATAGAGCTTTGTTCAGGTCTGTATCATCCTAGAACCTGTGCAGTAACTTTCTAACATCCCCGAAATACTCTACCTTAAAAGGGTTAACTGTCAGTCCCAAGCTCATCCAAGGCATTCTGTGCCTACCTCTTATCACCCTCAGTTCAGTTCAGTTCAATCGCTCTGTCATGTCTGACTCTTTGCCACCCCATGGACTGCTGCATGCCAGGCTTCCCTGTCCATCACCAACTCCCAAAGCTTGCTCAAACTCATGTCCATCAAGTTGGTGATGCCATCCAGCCATCTCATCCTCTGTCATCCCCTTCTCCTCCTACCTTCAGTCTTTCCTGGCATCAGGCTCTTTCCAAATGAGTCAGTTCTTCATATCAGGTGGCCAAAATATTGGAGTTTCAGCTTCAGTATCAGTCCTTCCAATGACTATTCAGGACTGATTTCCTTTAGGATGGACTGGTTGGATCTCCTTGCAGTGCAAGGGACTCTCAAGAGTCTTCTCCAACACCACAGTTCAAAAGCATCAATTCTTTGGCGTTCAGCTTTCTTTATAATTCAACTCTCATATCCATACATGACTACTGGAAAAACCATCGCTTTGACTAGATGGACCTTTGTTGGCAAAGTAATGTCTCTGCTTTTTAATAAGCTGTCTAGGTTGGTCATAGCTTTTCTTCCAAGGAGCAAATGTCTTATAATTTCATGGCTGCATTCACCATCTGCACTGATTTTGGAGCCCCCCAAAATGGTCTATCACTCTCTCCATTGTTTCCCCATCTACTTACCATGAAGTGATGGGACCAGATGCCATGATCTTAGGTTTCTGAATGCTGAGTTTTAAGCCAGCTTTTTCACTCTCCTCTTTCACTTTCATCAAGAGGCTCTTCAATTCTTCACTTTCTGCCATAAGGGTGGTGTCATCTGCATATCTGAGGTTATTGATATTTCTCCCAGTAGTCTTGATTCCAGCTTATGCTTCATCCAGCCTGGCATTTCGCATGATATACTCTGCATATAAGTTCAATAAACAGAGTGACAATATACAACCTTGACATACTCCTTTCCATATTTGGAACCAGTCTGTTATTCCATGTCCAGTTCTAACTGTTGCTTCTTGATCTGCATACATATTTCTCAGGAGGCAGGTCAGGTGGTCTGGTATTCCCATCTCTTGAAGAATTTTCCACAGTTTCTTATGATGCACACAGTCAAAGGCTTTAGCATAGTCAATGAAGCAGAAGTAGATTTTTTTTTCTGGAATTCTCTTGCTTTTTCTATGATCCAATGGATGTTGGCAATTTGATCTCTGGTTCCTCTGCCTTTTCTAAATCCAACATGTACATCTGGAAATTCTCAGTTCATGTACTTTGAAGCCTCGCTTGGAGAAAATCTCACAAGCATCTTATTCTAATAAATCACTTCTTNTCTTGCTTTTTCTATGATCCAATGGATGCTGGCAATTTGATCTCTGGTTCCTCTGCCTTTTCTAAATCCAACATGTACATCTGGAAATTCTCAGTTCATGTACTTTGAAGCCTCGCTTGGAGAAAATCTCACAAGCATCTTATTCTAATAAATCACTTCTTATCTATCACTTTGCTCTCACTGTATTCTTTGTGCTGAAATATAAAGTACAATGGTACTGGAGCTCTTCAGAGCTCCTGAACCACAGCCAAAGTGTTTCAAAAGGAAATTAAGAAAACAATCTCAGTATAATAGCATTGAAAAGAATAAAATGCTTAGGAATAAACATATCCAAGTACACAAAAAACTTGTACACTAAAAACTGCAAATATTGAAGAAAGAAATTAAAGGAGAAACAAATAAATGGAAAGATATCCTGTGTTTGTTGATTGTCCATACTACTCAAAATTACCTACAGATTCAATGATATCTACATCAAAATCTCAATTGCATGTTTCACAAAAACTAAAGCAAAAAATCCTAAAAGGTATATGAAATCTCTGAAGACCCAGAATAGCCAAAACTATTTTGAAAAAGAAAAATAAAACTGGAAATATCACATTTCCAGAATTCAAAATATATTACAAACTGTACTAATAGTTAATACAGTATGGTAGTGGTACAAAGATAGTCATACAGAAAAATGGAACAGAATAGAAACATGGAAATAAACCCATGAATATACAGTCTACTGAGTCAACTGATTTTTGATGAGAGTGCGAAGAATATACACTGGATAAAGCATAGTTTCTTTCACAAATTGTGTTGAGGATTGTAGATATCCACATACCAAAAAAAAAAAAGGAACACTACCTTATAATATATAGAAAAAACAACTCAAAACCATATGATTTTATATTCATAAAACTCTAAAGATTTCACTATTAGACCTAATGAATGAACTCAGTAAATTTTCAGGACAAGAAAACATGCAGAAATCAGTATATTTTTATACAGTAGCAATCTGAAAAATAAATTAAGGAACAATACAATTTATGATGGCTTAAAAAACAAATGAAGTAGTTAGAAATAATCATAGCTTACAAGGCAAAAGACATATATACTGATAGCTACAAACTGTTTCTGAAATGAATCAAAGTCACAAATACTTGGAAAGATATCATGTGTTCATTAATTGGAAGACTTAGTATTGTTAAGGTGTCAATACTATACAAAGTGATCTACAGAGTCAATGTAATCCCTACCAAAATACCAATATCATTTTTTTTTTTTTTTAGATAGGGAAAAATTCATCCTAAACTTTATACAGAATGTCAAAGAACTCAAAGTAGCCTAGACAATTTTGGAAAGGAATATCAAATTTGGTGGTCTCCCACTTCCTGATTTTAATCAAAACAGTGTGGTATTGGTATAATTTTTTTTTTTTTGTAGATAGGGAAAAATTCATCCTAAACTTTATACAGAATGTCAAAGAACTCAAAGTAGCCTAGACAATTTTGGAAAGGAATATCAAATTTGATGGTCTCCCACTTCCTGATTTTAATCAAAACAGTGTGGTATTGGTATAAAGGCATACATGGAACAGACCAATGGAATAAAACAGATAGCACAAAAATGAACCCTCACATATACGGTCAAATTATTTTTGACATAGTTGTCAAGATCAATTAATTAAGAAAATACAGGTTTTTTTTTTTTTTTTTTAATGGTGTTGAGTAATAAGTATATTCACCTGCAAAAGATTTAAACTGAATACTTACTTACATCATATACACAAATTAACTCAAGTTGATCAATGATCCAAACATGAATTAAAACTATGAAACTCTCAGAAGAAAACATTGGGGAAAGTTTCATGACATTGGATTTGGCAATGGTTTCTTTGATGTGACATTCACTGTGTAGTCAAAAACAACCAACAACAACAAAAGATAAATCTGAGGACATAAACATTAAAAACTTCTATATGTTAAAGTAAGCAGTTAACAGAGTGAAAAGGAAGCATATAGAATTTTAAAAAGTATTTGCAAATTATATATCTGTAAAGATATTAATCGGCAGCAGCAGCAGCAAAGGGATTAATATCCAGATATATAAAAATTCTTATAATTCAATGAGAAAAATCAAACAATTTGATTAGAAAATATATGAAAAATTTGAAATAAATCTTTCTCTAAAGATGTTATATGAATGATCAATAAGCACAGGAGAAAGTACTTAACAACAATAATCATTATGCAAATTAAAATAAAATACAATGAATTACCACATCACATTCATTAGAATGACTGCTATATATATATATAAAGAAAATAGAAAATAATCATTGTTGGTGAGGATGTGGAGAAAGTGGAATCCTTGTGTTCTATCAGTGGGAATGTAAAAGAGTGCATGTTGTGGTCCATGTGTGGGTTGGAATGAGAAGAGAATAAAGTGTATTAGAGTGGGAGATGCTGTACCCTTTCACAGGCTTGCAGCCCATTTTTATAGCCTCAAGAAAGAAAAAAATTCCTACTGGAATCGTAGCATTAGGTGATTGGTTAGCATGCTATAGGATGGATACAAGGGTGGATATTTTATATAATGTGGGGCCAGGGAACTGGCTGGTTTAGATATGGAGGCTCATGGCAACAGTTGTAATGGGGCTTGGTCGGTTCTCAAGATTTTTATCCTGTGACCTTATACAGGGCTCCACAGTACAGTTGTATGGAAAACAGTATGGCGAGTCCTCAAACACTTAAAAGCAAAATTCTTATGATCCAGTAATTCCACTTCTAGGCATATGCCCACATATCCCAAGAAGTGAAAGTACAATCTTAAGGGAATATTTACACACCCATGTTCACTGCAGTATTATTCACAGTAGCCAAAAGGCTAAAACAATATAAGTGTGCATTAATAGATGAATTAATAAACAAAATGTCATATACACATGCAAAGGAAAATAACTGTACCTTAAAAAGAAGGACATTATGACACATGCTACAACATGGATGAACTTTGGGAACCTTATGTTAAGTGAAATACATCAGCCACAGAACTGCAAATGGTGTATGATTACACTCAGAAATTAGTGCTTTCTGGTGTTTGCCAGAATCTGGGGGGAGGTGGAATAAAGGAATATTGTCTAATTGGTATAAGGTTTCTGTTGCAGGGTGAAAAGAGTTCTGGAGATTAGTTGCACAAAGTCAACATACTTAACACTCTTGAATTGTATGCAAGTGTACCCTGAATATATTGTGTGTTTGTTTTCAGATGATTACAATAAGGCAAGGGACATGATTTTTTTTTTTTCTTTTGGTTTCCCAGTGCATATAAGAGTTATGTTTACATTATACTGTGGTTTACTGTAAAAATAACATTATATTATTTTTAAAAAACAGTAAACTTGCCTTGAAGTGAAGTGAAAGTCTTTCATTTGTGTCTGACTTTTTGCGATCCGATGGACTATACAGCTCATGGAATTCTCCAGGCCGAATACTGGAGTGGGTAGCCTTTCCCTTCTCCAGGGGATCTTCCCAACCCAGGGATCAAACCCAGGTTTCCTACATTGCAAGCGGATTCTTTACCAGCTGAATCACAAGGAAAGCCCAAACATGCCTTAATTTAAATATAATGCTGTTGAGAAATGGTGTGGATAGACTTACTAGAACTTGGGTTGCCATAGATCTGCGATTTGTAAAAACACAGTATCTCCCAATTGCAATAAAGTGAATCACAATAAAATGAGATACACCTGTGTTAAAAAATGGTTATATTTATGGTATGCATTTTAACACATTTAAATGTTTAACACAGTTAAACAAATTAAAACAATCCTCAATATTCAAAGTTTCATTAGTTTTGCAACACAAAAGCCCTCATCAACAACTGTTTGGGAAGAGCTTTTCAATAAGAAAAGAAATAAATCTAAAAAATATTGGCAGCCAGAAAAAAAAAAGTAAGTGTGAGCAAATGTCTTCATTAGATGTCTTATAAACAAGTAAAGCCAGAACAAAAGAGAATGCAAGAAGTCTGTCAATGTGGTAGGGTTGGAGTTTGATGGGACCAGAAAATACCAGAATTCTCTAAGGCACTTGCTCTTAATAAGAAGATAAAGATTTTTAAAGAAACTGACAAGAAAGGAGAAGAAAGCACATACTAAGTGTTACAAATTCTAATGAAATAAGATGGAAGAATCAAGCTAAAATATATACATAAAATAGGTACATAAATGGACAGGAGATAATATTTTTCAATTTGGATTAAAAATAAATCCAGCTGTGTGTTGTTTACAAAATACATATGAAACATAAAGTCATTTAAAGGTTGGATACATAGATATATATGTCATGGTCCATGAATGGGCTGGAAAAGAATTTCCAGACATGAGGCAGAATGAGAGGAGAATAAGGTTTATTAGACTGGGAGACAAGATTAGAACAGCTGGTCTGCTCAAGGGAGAGTCGAAAGGCTTTCGCAGGCTAGTAGCCAATTTTTATAACCTCAAGACAGAAGAAGTCCCTACTGGAATGGTGGCATTAGGTGATTGGTTAGAATGCTATAGGATAGGTAATAGGGTGGGTATTTTACCTAATATGGGGTCAGGGAACTGGAGGGTTGTGGCAACAGTTGCTATGGGGCTTGGTCAGTTCCAGAGATTTTTGTCCTGTGAACTTGGTACAGGGTTCCACATAATAGTGTAGCTTAAAATAGAGTTTTAGGAAAAAAAAATCAATACAGATAGGGTAGATTTGTAGATTTCACTACATTATTACAATATAGTCAGTCCTTGAGAATATATGGTTTAATTTATGTATTCCTATCATATATATGTACACACATATTTTACATTACTCAATATAACAGCATATCATATTTTTTTCTTTTTTTGTGACCCCATGAACCACAGCACGCCAGGCCTCCCTGTCCATCATCAACTCCCAGAGTCCACCCAAACCCATATCCATTGAGTCGATGATGCCATCCAACCATCTCTTCCTCTGTCGTCCCCTTCTCCTCCCGTCTTCAATCTTTCCCAGCATCAGGGTCTTTTCAAATGAGTCAGCTCTTTGCATCAGGTGGCCAAAGTATTGGAGTTTCAGCTTCAACATCAGTCCTCCCAATGAATATCCAGGACTGATCTCCTTTAAGATGGACTGGGTGGATCTCCTTTCAGTCCAAGGGACTCTCAAGAGTCTTCTCCAACACCACAGTATTTACTAGTATATATATTGGGCTCCAAAATCACTGCAGATGGTGACTGCAAGCATGAAATTAAAAGACACTTACTCCTTAGAAGAAAAGTTGTGACCAACCTAGATAGCATATTCAGAAGCAGAGACATTACTTTGCCGACTAAGGTCTGTCTAGTCAAGGCTATGGTTTTTCCAGTAGTCATTTATGGATGTGAGAGTTGGAATGCGAAGAAGGCTGAGCGCTGAAGAATTAATGCTTTTGAACTGTGGTGTTGGAGAAGACTTTTGAGAGTCCCCTGGACTGCAAGGAGATCCAGCCAGTCCATTCTGAAGGAGATCAGCCCTAGGATTTCTTTGGAAGAAATGATGCTAAAGCTGAAACTCCAGTACTTTGGCCACCTCATGCGAAGAATTGACTCATTGGAAAAGACTTTGATGCTGGGAGGGATTGACGGCAGGAGGAGAAGGGGACGACCGAGGATGAGATGGCTGGATGGCATCACTGACTCGATGGACATGGGTTTGAGTGAACTCCGGGAGTTGGTGATGGACAGGGAGGCCTGGTGTGCTGTGATTCATGGGGTCGCAAAGAGTTGGACATGACTGAGCAACTGAACTGAACTGAACTGACACTGGTATTTGTACAGGTATCTTCTGCTTTCCAAAAGTTCACATTATGCCACTTCACTTTTAACAAACGTCCATATTGGCGCGATAATGAAATGGGTAACCGGGTTCTGTTCACGGAGTTAAAGAATGAATTCCGCAAACACACATGCAGGCAAAGTTTGTTTTAAAGGATGGAGATACAAAGCTCTCAGCATAGATTCTGAGTAGGGGTGAAGAGAGCTCCCAAAGGTGGGAATGACCTCAGTTTTTATATCTTTATTAGAGTTGATCTGTTCATTTTTGGTTGGCTCAGAGTTAGACATGTGATATGTGTAACTTCTGACAAATCAGTTTAAATGTTGCAATATCCAGTTTGTCATTTTTATGAGTTTCTTGGACCCTCCAGTTTCTCAGTTTTTTCTAGACATTGCAACGTCATCCCCTGACCCTTTCTCAAGACACCCAGACCATTATTGAGGGGCTAGATGTGTATTTAGGAGCTAATTGCCTACCTGGAGTTTTTCCTCCTTCATAAACTGGACAGCAGTTAGTTATTGTCTTGTCCTGGGTCTGAATGTTTTATGACCCTCCAGACCAAGGAGACATTCCTCTGAATGCCTGGAAACTGAAGGAGTAAATATAACTTTTAATGAAGCAAAATGTTTGTGTGTGAAAATTAAAATTGAAATTAGAAATTAGAAAAAGAAATGCAGCTCTGACTTCTACACTGACTGCCTAACAATTTTTACCTCAATAAGGTTTTTTTTTTTTTTTTTTTAAAAAAGTGAAAATCCTCTTTGTATTTCTTTCAGTTAGCAAAAAATGTACTAATACAGGTTTTTGGCAAAAGTAAAGTGGTATAAGGCAAACTTTTGCAAAGTGGGGTGTACTCTGCTTTATGCCACTTTTTTGGATTATGAAAGGTTTCAGAGCAATACTCTCAGATTATAGGGAAAAACTGTATATATATAAACTATATAAAAATGTATGGAAAATTCAAAAGAATTACAATGAGAAATTGACAAAATTACCATTATGCTGGAGATGTCATCATCACTCTCAACTGTCATCATCTGAAACAACAAGGCTAACAAATAGCTAAGATTAAGATTCAAAAGATTTAGCTAACACAATGAACAGCTTAAGAAATTTTATCTGACATGGCATTTTTGAATCCAACATTTATAAACTGTTCTCAAGTACACATTAAATAATTAGAAAATATTTATCATGTAAAAATGGCCAGTTTTACCAGTACCTAACATAGTTCACGACTGAGCAATTGAAGTGAACTGAACTGAACATAGTATAGTGTTTAACACATAAGTGCTCAACAAATACTGATGAATGAATTAGTGAATCAATCAGTGATCTAGTTATTCGTCAGTAGGAGGAAATACTGGGAAATAATCTGAAAGGGAGAGAAGCAACTCATATACAGTGTAGAGATTCTGTTCCCAAGCAGACAACTTCCAATCAAACTCATCCTAAACAATTCAACTTTTCCATACATAAACAGAAAGACTCCTTCTCCATCTCTCCTACCATCCCACTTACAACCACATTCTGGTCTGCTTGCCCTTTGTCAGAAGAAGAGTTCAAATCCTCAAAAATGACTAAAACTAAGTTTACAAAGTGGTGCTGACTACTTTTAAGCAGCTTGGTCTATGAGTAGTTGACACTTCTGCAGGGACACTATATCTCTAGAGAACTAAGACTGAGGATTCCCCCCCATGTTGAATTCCTCTGGTGAATTTTAATCATCTCCTTGGTTCTATTAGGTATTAGACATGTAACTATAATGCTGATAATAATAGCAATCAACAAAGTTTGATTTTATTTTTTAGCACTTAACTGCATTCCAACGTAAATTATCTTAAGTCTCCCAACAACCTAAAAAACAGCTGCAATTAACATTTTAGTTTTGCAAATGAGCAAAATGGGGTTAGCTAAATTATACTGTATTTTAGAACTGCTGCTTTGTGGTTTCCATTTTACAACTGTTGATTCAAACCCAGGGTTTTCTTACTGTGTGTTCTTTATATGATTGCATGTGTGCATGCATGCTGTCACTTCAGTCATGTTCATCTCCGTGTGACCCCATGGGCTATAGCCCTCCAGGTTCCTCTGTCCATGGGATTATCCAGGCAAGAATGCTGGAGTGGGTTGTCATGCCCTTCTCCAGGGGATCTTTCCAAACAGAGAATCAAACCCGGGTCTCATGTCTTCTGCACTGGCAAGTAGGTTCTTTATCACTAGCACCACCTGGGAAGCCCCTTTATATGATTACCAACGCTGAAAATTGTACTTGTAATTCTGATTTTTTTGTGCTGTCTGAGAGTTATAGTGCCATATGTGTGTCTATAGGTCTGTAGACAAGCAGAGATGTGCAAACAGGCAGATGATTAGAATTGCTTCAGTTTTTTTCTGAAAGAAAATGATGGAGTTTTTTTTTTTTTTTTCCCAAAACAGGAAATGAGAATTTAAAAATTGTTATGAAAGTGGCAAGTAAGTGTGGCAACACATTCCTTTGTTTGAACCTAGATGGTGTATACCCCTCTTCTGTCGGGGTGTGGTATCTCTTGGGGCTTATATTTATCTTGCTCTTATAGTCTCACTTCTCCCTTTACTTCCTTTACACTCAATAAACTTTTTTTTTTTTTTTTTAAGCAGAAGTGAAGCTACTACACCTTTGTTTCTTGATGCTGTTGCCCTGGGTATCAGAATGAAAACCACATCATTTATCACAATTCATAAAATTACAGCTCAAAGAAACCAAGTAATTCATGAAGTCCAATCTCCATATTTTAGTATAGGTCAGGAAAGATGTGTGACCCACTTTGGGTCAGAGTTAGTTAGTGACAGAGCCACGATTAAATCTCAGGCCTCCTGACTCCCACTTTATGTTCACAGGGCCTCCTATGAGTGTAGGGAACACATGCCCTTCTGCATGGTTCAGACAAAGCTGGGAGGCTGGTGTCTCCTCGCAGGCCTGGAGAAAGGATTCCTAGGAGAACTGTTTTCTAGAGCTGCTTTTTTTCACTTCCTGCTCTGCATACTCACCTTCACAATTAGTATTAATTGAGGAAGGTAAGAGGAGAAAACTGGGGCCTCCCCCAAAGCTCCCAGATCCCCTACTCAGGCAGGGAGAAATCTCTGCAGAGAAAAATGCTGATAATCACTGAAGTTGAGGCTCAGCTTCATTAAGCGGGCACAGCTTCTCCTGGGAACAGTTCCCTAGCCTCACTCTCTGGTTTCCCCAGTTCAACTAAACTCCTCCTCATTTGTCTTCTCATTAAAAAACTAGTTAGCACATTGCTCTGTTCCCCTGAGTTGTTCAGAAGAAAAGTTTTGTGGGAGGATTTCCTTAGCTGCATAGATCTGGCTCTCATGCTTCCCCTAAGGGAATCTCAGTATCCAGGTCCTTCAAACAAGGAGTATGCACCATTAATAATTTAGCACTGGGCAAGGCTCCTCTGTTTGACCAAAGGGAAGTGGAAGGAAAGATCTGGGCTTGCTAAGGATATGAAAGTTCAGTACAGCTGCCAGAGATCTAACTCAGAACGAGGGGAATGTGAGACTTGTTTGGATATACCGCTCAAAGATTTCCAGGCTCAGCTTGTGCTTTTGACCCTCTGAGCAGGTGTCCATGTCATCTGGACTCCTCCCCACACACAGAATTCCTACAGACTGTGCACACTGGTGCAGCTCTTCACATTCACCACGCACTCTCACATTTCAGCAGTGCCTCCCCACTGAGGCAAGGCTGGACAGGTTAAATATTATTATTCTCTGTTTTTTAAATAGTTGCATGAAACCTCTCTGGTACAGAGACTGACCTCACTGTTAGAGGGCTTTCTAGTCCTTATAGGGCTTCCCTTGTGGCTCAGCTGGTAAAGAATCTGCCTGCAATGCGGAAGACCTGGGTTCAATCCCTAGATTGGGAAGATCCCCTGGAGGAGGGCATGACAACCCACTCCAGTATTCTTGCCTGGAGAATCCCCATGGACAGAGGAGCCTGGCGGGCTACAGTCCATGGACTCAGAAAGAGTCAGACATGACTGAGTGACTAAGCACAGCACATGTATTTACCACCAACACATTAGTAGTAATAGGAGTAATACTATTCAGTGAGTGCCCACTATAATGCATGTATAACTTACACTACATGAGGCAACTGAGGCTCAGAAAAGCTATGTAGCTAGTTTAGGGTCATTAAGCAAAAATGATGGGTCTAATGATCACATCTAAGTGAGGGGAGAAAGAGGAGAATATTTTATATAAAGGATAGGTAGGGAGATGGGTTTAATAATTAGTAACAGACGGAAAGGCACACATATAAGGGGAAATAAATGAGAGATGAAATTATAGAGAGACTCAGAAATGGTAGAAGTCACTACTGCCCCAATTTTACTTTCCCCGAACTGTGGCATCTGGATCTACCAAAAAACTCATCCTTAGTCTCTTAAAGTATCCATTTGCCATGTGAAACAGCAGAAACAGAAGATTCATTAGTATATCAGGGGTCTCAGATCCCCCCCCCAGTTTCCCCATCTGCTCTGTCTCTCACCATTCACAGGAGGTTTTAGTTAAATTTTACTGTCATTCAGGCCTTGATTCCTGGACCTCAATCCATATGCTGAGGCACTAGTCGTGTCGACTCTTTTGATAAAGACACTCAATTATTCCACTTGTCCAGAATGCACCCTGGTCTGTGTCTGCCAAAGGTAAGCAGATATGCTGGAATGAGGAATTCTTTTTCATTCTTCACATTTGTTCAGCAATTCCTGTGTAACCCTAGCCAGAGACAGACTTGGCACTCTTGAAATATCAGAGGACACCAGAAAATCATTTAGTCCCATATTTTCAAGCAAACAATATCAGAACTGTAATGCATAAAGCCAAAGAGTACTAAGTATAAGACAGACTGAAATAGGAAGCAGAAATGAGGACCCAAAGCTCTGGTCACTCCCTGTCCCCTCTTTTCTATCCTGGCTCCTCAAACAGTTACTTTGATGAGATAATTCAATTTCTTCTCATTTTTTTCAGATGAGAGAGCTGAAGGCTGAGGAGATGATGGGCTACCAAAAATGCACAGCTCATTAGGGACTAAGATAAGACCAGAGCTTGGCAGAATCAGGTCACGGTATGGATCATGAATGTTCTTTATAAAATTGTTTTTAACTGTTCTTATGCAAAAAGGAAATTAAATAAGCTCCTGAACATGAATTCACCCCCAGACCCACCACAGTGGGCAAGACTTCCTCAGCCTCATTCTCACTCTCTGCCAAATGAGAGAAAGCAGGGGGTGACTGCCCGTATTCCTTCCTGTTTAGAGAGTTTTAATTCCACAATTGAACCACTTCTTAAAAAAAGCAAGATTCAACCGAGGCAGGTAAGACACAACACATAGAGTTCAGTTCAGTCACTCAGTCATGTCTAACTCTTGGCAACCCCATGGACTGCAGCACGCTAGGCTTCCCTGTCCATCGCCAACTACCGGAGCTTGCTCAAATTCATGTCCACTGAATTGGTGATGCCATCCAACCATCTCATCCTCTGTTGTCCCCTTCAATCTTTCCCATCATCAGGACTTTTTCCAATGAGTCAGTTCTTTGCATCAGGTGGCCAAAGTATTGGAGTTTCAGCTTCAGCATCAGTCCTTCCAGTGAACATTCAGGACTAATTTCCTTTAGGGTTGACTGGCTTGATCTCCTTGCTGTCCAAGGGACTCTAAGTCTTCTCTAGCACCACAGTTGAAAAGCATCAATTCTTCAGTGCTCATCTTTTCTTTATGGTCCAGTTCTCACATCCATACATGACTACTGGAAAAACCATATCTTTGACTAGATGGACCTTTGTCAGCAAAGTAATACCTCTGCTTTTTAATATGCTGTCTAGGTTGGTCATAGCTTTTCTTCTAAAGAGCAAGCATGTCTTAATTTTACTGCAGGAGTCACCATCTGCAGTAATTTTGGAGCCCAGGAAAATAAACTCTGTCACTGTTATGTCACTGACTGGGGAAACAGATTCTTGGATGGCACAAAAAGAACCTTGTGTGTACCAGGACCTGGGAGAAAGGAACAGTGTCCCCACAAAAGACTGACCCAGACTTGCCTGTGAGTGTCCAGGAGTCTCTGGTGAAGGCGTGGGTTAACAGAGGCCTGCTGCGGGGTCAGGGGCACTGAATAAAACAGTGTGGGCATAAGTCCTTTTAAAGGAGGTCCCCATTACCCTTACCCTTACTATAGTTTGGCCTCATGCCAAACAACAGGGAGGGAATACAGCCCTTCCCATCAACAGAAAATTGGATTAAAGATTTATTGAGCATGGCCCCATCCCCAGAACAAGATCCAGATTCCCCCACAGTCAGTCTCTTTCATACAAGCCTCTTATCCTTTCCATCAAAGGACAGACAACGAAAACCACAATCACAGAAAACTAACCAAACTGATCACATGGATCACAGCCTTGTCTAACTCAATGAAACTATGAGCCATGCCATGTAGGGCCACCCAAGATGGACGGGTCATGGTGGAGGGTTCTGACAAAACGTGGTCCACTGGAGAAGGCAATGGCAAACCATTCAGTATTCCTGCCTTGAGAACCCCATGAACAGTAGGAAAAGGCAAACACACAGAAGAGAGGAAAAAGTGTTGGCCCAGATCCCTTTTTGGGCCTGCTGCCTGCTAAGAGGCTTCAATCATGTCCAACTCTTTGCAACCCATGGACTGTAGCCCACCAGGCTCCTCTGATCATGGGATTCTCTGGACAAGATTACTAGAGTGGGTTGTCATGCCCTCTTCTAGGGGATTGTCCTGGCTCAGAGACCAAATCCACACCTCTTGTGACTCCTGAATTGGCATGCAGGTTCTTTACCACTAGTGCCACCTATATGATTCCAAATAAAAAAAAAAAAAAACATAACCTCTGTCTGAGCAACTGTTTCCTTGATTTAAAATATATATATATATATTATATATATATAATGATCACCACACAGTTCTATAAAGATTAAAGGAAACAAAACATTTAAAGTGATCAATGCTTAAGTGTTCTTGATACTTGAGTTACTCTGTGAATAATAAAAAACTTTATTATTTTAGGGGCAGAGCCAGAGACTTTGAAGCTTGGTTCCTGAATTCAGTCATTATCTCTACAGCTTTCTTTATTAATGACCTTAAACAATTCACTTAACTTTCCTATTTTCCATATGTAAAAGACTCTTTCATCTATAAAATGATGAGGGAGTAGCCCCTCATTCAAAGGATTCTTTTGAGGACTGTTGCTGCTCAGCCACTAAGTCTGACTCTGTGACCTCATGGACTACAGCATGCCAGGCTTCCCAGTCCTTCACTATCTCCTGGAGTTTGCTTAAACTCATATCCAGTGAGTCAGTGATGCCATCCAACCATCTCATCCGCTGTAGCCCCATTCTCAGCAAACAGAATAGTAAATATTACATATGAGATAGTCATTATTACTATAAATTCATCACATAAATTTCTGCAGTGGGAATTTATTCCCTTAAGCTTGCTTGATTTTACACATATCTCACATTTTTATAAAATGATGAGGGAGTAGCCCCTCATTCAAAGGATTCTTTTGAGGACTGTTGCTCAGCCACTAAGTCTGACTCTGTGACCTCATGGACTACAGCATGCCAGGCTTCCCAGTCCTTCACTATCTCCTGGACTTTGCTTAAACTCATATCCAGGGAGTCAGTGATGCCATCCAACCATCTCATCCGCTGTAGCCCCATTCTCAGCAAACAGAATAGTAAATATTACATATGAGATAGTCATTATTACTATAAATTCATCACATAAATTTCTGCAGTGGGAATTTATTCCCTTAAGCTTGCTTGATTTTACACATATCTCACATTTTTGTCACGTGTGTGGGTCAATAGAACTGATAATAATTTAAACTGAACATTGTCCTTGGGCTTAGGTGTCCAAAATTACCCTAGAACATCCTGTGTGTTTCTCCTTGCCCTTGTGAAATTTATACTATCCCTCAATACATGGCTTCAGGGCCCTTATCCTCTTTCCACTCTTTCTTTTCTCCTACCCCAAAGTTATCCCAACTTGTCTTTATTGGGGTGGTCGTGGGTTGCAGCAAAATACTATTTGGTCAGCACATTACCAGGTGGCAGTTGAAATGAATCACTAGCAATGGAGATTCCCTGGAGGCTGAGTGGTAAAGAATCAGCTGCCAATGTAGGAGACATGGGTTTGATTTCTGGCCTGGGAAGATCGTACATGCCACAGAGCAACTAAGCCCATGTGCCACAACTATTGAGCCTGTGCTCTAGAGCCCAGGGGCTGCAACTATTGAGTCCATGCACCCTAGAGCCTGTGCTCCACAGCAAGAAAATCCTCTGCACAGAGAAGCCCATGCACCCCAACTAGAGAGTAGCCCCTGCTTGCTTCAACCTGAGAAAAGCCTGAGCAGCAATGAAGACCCAGCACAACCAAATAAATAAATAAATAAAATTTTAAAAAGGAAAAAGAATCACTAGCAATTTCTTGGGTCACATTAATCAATACTGTGTAATGAGCTTGAGGGTTTACAATCCTGTTGTAGCTACATCTTATAATTCAAAGAAGCATATATTTCACCAGTGATATCTGATATGGTATCTGGTATATTCTTAAATTTATGAATAAATGAAGAAAAGAATGAATGGATGAGTGAATAGATGGACTCTTTAAGGAGCAAATAAGATGGTAGAGATTGTTTCTTTCTTTAAGCTTCAGTTCAGTTCAGTGGCTCAGTTGTGTCTGACTCTTTGTGACCCCATGAATCGCAGCATGCCAGGCCTCCCTGTCCATCACCAACTCCCGGAGTTCACTCAGACTCACGTCCATCGAGTCAGTGATGCCATCCAGCCATCTCATCCTCTGTCATCCCCTTCTCCTCCTGCCCCCAATCTCTCCGAGAGATGGTGATGAACAGGGAGGCCTGGCGTGCTGCAATTCATGGGGTCGCAAAGAGTCGGACACGACTGAGCGACTGAACTGAACTGTCACATAGAGGAGGAGGATAAGCATCTAAATGATGGTAAGGTTTCTATGTAGACTAAGAAATGTGAAGCATCCATATAGCAATACTCAGAAGAAGCACTGAAAACATCACATGTGTTTATATAGTTAAAAAAAAGGAATAAACAAACATGCAAACTAACATCAAACAGGAAAAAACTGTCCAAATTTTTCAAAAGATGTCAGAAAAAGAGAGAGTAAAAAGTTAACAGAAAATGCTATAGTAGTGTCCCAGTACAAAATAGTGATGTAGGAGGCTCCCAAACTCACTGCCTTCCAAAGACACATTAAATCTACAGCTATAAATAGAGTAATCCCCTGAAAGAAATTCAGCAACCAGCTAAGTGACTCCTATACCTCAAGCTAATGAGATAATAAGCATATCAAGGACAGGAAAGCCTGAGACATACTCTTACCATAAAGACTATCCCCCATGTCTGGAACAGCAACATTTAATTTGGAAGGCATTCATACTCCAGCCTTCTGCCTGAAGAGTGAAAGATTTTTATTATCATCTAGCACTCCAACACTTAAGACTCCACCTGAGGAAAGGGCCCCAAAAGTACTAGTTCTAAAAAATAATGAGACTTTGGCCATGAAACCCACAAGACCATAGCAAACAAAGAAATGGTTCTTAAATGGAACATAAAGACTATCTGTGGCTATCCCCAAGGGATCAGTGCAGAGGGAAGAGAGAAAACACTTACCTCCCAATATTTCCTTGAAGGTAGCTTATATGAATACTTCAAAAGCTACTGCCTGAATGTCTGGAATTCAACCAGCCTTTATCCAAGTGCATAATGAAATACTAAAAAGATAAATAAGAAAACAACCCCATTTAAAATCACATCAAAAAAAAAAAAGTAACTAGGAATAAACTTAATCAAGAAGGATAAAGATTTATACTCTGAAAACTATAGAACACTGATGAAGGAAATTGATGATAATGTCAAAAAATGGAAAGATGTCTTGTGTTTATAGAAATAATTAATATTATTAAAATGTTCACACTACCCAAAGCAATCTACAGATTTTAATGCAATCCCTATCAAAATACCCATGGTATTTTTAGTGAACAGATAATCCTAAAAGGTAAAGTTAACCACAAAGACTCTGAATAGCCAAAGCAATCTTGAGAAAAAAGAACAGAGTCAGAGATATTAGGCTCCCTGATGTCAGCCATTTTATAAAACTAAGGTAAATAAAACAGTACGGTACTGGCACACACACACACACACACCCCAACAAACAAAAACCAGCCACATAGATCATGGAATACAATAGAGATCCCACAAATAAACCAAATTGCCTGTGGGCAATTAATCTATGACAATGGAGCTAAGAATAAATAATGGGGAAAATACAGTCTCTTCAATAAGTGCTACTAGAAAGCTAAACAGCCACATATAAAATAATAAAAATAGAACACTTCTTCCTAAAATACACAAAAATGAACTCAAAATGGATTAAAGTCCTGAACATAAGAATTTAAACCATAAAACTTCTAGAGGAAAACATATGCAGAATACTGATATAAGATCTAGAATTTTTTTTTTTTTTTGGATCTGTCCTCTCAGACAAAGGAAACAAAAGCAAAATTGCACAAATTTAAAAGCTCTGAATAGCAAAAAACCCATAGATGACCAGACAATGTACTGAATATAAGACAATACTTGTAAAATATATGACTTATTATTATTTTTTGTTTATTTGACATGACTTGCATAAGTTCTTTATATATTTCGAATATTGATGCCTTATAAGGCATCAGTAAACATCCTTATAAGGCATCAATATTCAAAGTATATAAAGAACTCATTCAAGTCATATCAAATAAACAAAAAAAATCCATTTTAAAATGGGCAGAGGATTTATATAAGCATTATATGGAAAAGACCTACAGATAATCAATAGATACACGCAAATAACAAATATTGACAAGAACATGGTATGTTGTTGGTAGGAATGTAAATTGATGCATTCATTATGGAAAACAGCATGTTATAGCTTCATAAACTAAAAATTACACTACTATATGATCCAGTGATTCAACTCATTTGTATATAGGTGAAGAAAATGAAAAGACAGTTTTGAACAGATAAATACACTTTAGCATTCATAGTAGCATTAATTGCAATATGATCACAATAAACTGTGGAAAATTCTGAAAGAGATGGGAATACCAGGCCACCTAACCTGCCTCTTGACAAACCTATATGCAGGTCAGGAAGCAACAGTTAGAACTGGATATGGAACAACAGACTGATTCCAAATAGGAAAAGGAGTATGTTAAGGCTGTATATTGTCACCCTGCTTATTTAACTTATATGCAGAGTACATCATGAGAAACGTTGGGCTGGAAGAAGCACAAGCTGGAATCAAGATTGTCAGGAGAAATATCAATAACCTCAGATATGCAGATGACACCATCCTTATGGCAGAAAGTGAAGAGGAACTCAAAAGCCTCTTGATGAAAGTGAAAGAGGAGAGTGAAAAAGGTGGCTTAAAGTTCAACATTCAGAAAACGAAGATCATGGCCTCTGGTCCCATCATTTCATGGGAAATAGATGGGGAAACAGTGGAAACAGTGTCAGACTTTATTTTTGGGGCTCCAAAATCACTGCAGATGGTGATTACAGCCATGAAATTAAAAGACACTTACTCCTTTGAAGAAAAGTATATTCAAAAGCAGAGAGATTACTTTGCCAACTAAGGTCCGTCTAGTCAAGGCTATGGTTTTTCCTGTGGTCATGTATGGATGTGAGAGTTGGACTGTGAAGAAGGCTGAGCACTGAAGAATGGATCCTTTTGAACTGTGGTGTTGGAGAAGACTCTTGAGAGTCCCTTGGACTGCAAGGAGATCCAACCAGTCCATTCTGAAGGAGATCAGCCCTGGGATTTCTTTGGAAGGAATGATGCTAAAGCTGAAACTCCAGTACTTTGGCCACCTCATGTGAAGAGTTGACTCATTGGAAAAGATTCTGATGCTGGGAGAGATTGGGGGCAGGAGGAGAAGGGGATGACAGAGGATGAGATGGCTGGATGGCATCACTGATTCGATGGACATGAATCTGAGTGAACTCCGGGAGTTGGTGATGGATATGGAGGCCTGGAGTGCTGTGATTCATGGGGTCACAAAGAGTCAGACACGACTGAGTGACTGAACTGAACTGAAGATACAGAAGAAACCTAAATGTGTAGCAACACACAAATGGGTAAAAGTGACGTGGTATCAGTTCAGTTCAGTCACTCAGTTGTGTCCAACTCATTGTGATGCCAAGGACTGCCACACACCAGGCCTCCCTGTCCATCACTAACTCCCAGAGCCTACCCAAACTTATGTCCAGTGAGTCAGTGGTGCCATCCAACCATCTTATCCTCTGTTATCCCATTCTCCTCCTGCCCTCAATCTTTCCCAGCATCAGGGTCTTCTCAAATGAGTCAGCTCTTTACATCAGGTGGCCAAAGTATTGGAATTCCAGCTTCAACATCGGTCCTTCCAATGAACACCCAAGACTGATCTCCTTTAGGAACGGACTGGTTGGATCTCCTTGCAGTTCAAAGGACTCTCAAGAGTCTTCTCCAACACCACAGTTCAAACGCATCAATTCTTCAGTGCTCAGCATTCTTCACAGACCAACTCTTACATCCGTACATGACCACAGGAAAAACCATAGCCTTGACTAGACGGACCTTTGTTGGCAAAGTAATGTCTCTGCTTTTTAACATGCTGTCTAGGTTGGTCATAAGTTTCCTTCCAAGGAGTAAGCATCTTTTAATTTCATGGCTGCAATCACCATCTGCAGTGATTTTGGAGCCTCAAAATGAAGTAAGCCACTGTTTCCACATCTATTTGCCATGAAGTGATGGGACCAGATGCCATGATCTTTGTTTTCTGAATGTTGAGCTCTAAGCCAATGTTTTCACTCTCCTCTTTCACTTCATCAAGACGCTCTTTAGTTCTTCACTTTCTTCCATAAGGGTGGTGTCATCTGCATATCTGAGGTTATTGATATTTCTCCCAGCAGTCTTGATTCCAGCTTCTGCTTCATCCAGCCCAGCGTTTCTCATGATATACTCTGCATATGTTAAATAAGCAGGGTTACAATATACAGCCTTGAGGTACTCCATTTCCTATTTGGAACCAGTCTGTTCCATGTCTAGTTCTAGCTGTTGATTCCTGACCTGCATACACGTTTCTCAAGAGGCAGGTCAGGTGGTCCGGTATTGGTGCTTCTTTCAGAATTTTCAATAGCTTATTGTGATTTGGCATAGTCAATAAAACAGAAATAGATGTTTTTCTAGAACTCTGTTGCTTTTTTAATGATCCAGTGGATGTTGGCAATTTGATCTCTAGTTCCTCTGCTTTTTCTAAAACCAGCTTGAGCATCTGGAAGTTCACGGTTCACATATGGCTGAAGCCTTGCTTGGAGAATTTTGAGCATTACTTTGTTAGCATGTGAGATGAGTGCAATTGTTCAGTGACTTGAGCATTCTTTGACATTGCCTTTCTTTAGGATTGGAATGAAAAGTGAACTTTTCCAGTCCTGTGGCCACTGCTGAGTTTTCCAAATTTGTTGGCATATTGAGTGCAGCACTTTCACAACATCATCTTCCAGCGTTTGAAATACCTCAACTGGAATTCCATCACCTCCACTAGCTTTGTTTGTAGTGATGCTTTCTAAGGCCCACTTAACTTCACATTCCAGGATGTCTGGCTCTAGATGAGTGATAGCACCATCATAATTATCTTGGTCATGAAGCTCTTTTTTGTACAGTTCTTCTGTGTATTCTTGCCCCCTCTTCTTAATATCTTCTGCTTCTGTTAGGTCCATACCATTTCTGTCCTTTATCAAGCCCATCTTTGCATGAAATGTTCCCTTGGCCTCTTTAATTTTCTTGAAGAGATCTCTAGTCTGTCCCATTCTATCGTTTTCCTCTATTTCTTTGCACTGATCACTGAGGAAGGCTTTCTTATCTCTCCTTGCTATTTTTTGAACTCTGCATTCAAATGGATATATCTTTTCTCCTTTGCTCTTCACTTCTCTTCTTTTCAGAGCTATTTCTAAGGCCTCCTCAGTCAGCCATTTTGTTTTTTTGCATTTCTTTTTCTTGGGGATGGTCTTGATCGCTTTCTCCTGTATAGTGTACAAACCTCTGTCCATAGTTCATGAGGCACCCTATCAGATCTAGTCCCTTAGATCTATTTCTCATTTCCTCTGTATAATCATAAAGGATTTGATTTAGGTCATACCTGAACAGTCTTTTGATTTTCCCCACTTTCTTCAATTTAAGTCTGAATCTGGCAATAAGGAGTTCATGATCTGAGCCACAGTCAGCTCCCAGTCTTGTTTTTGCTGACTGTATAGAGCTTCTCCATCTTTGGCTGCAAAGAATATAATCATCTGATTTCAGTTTGGCCATCTGGTGATGTCCATGTGTAGAGTCTTCTCTTGTGTTATTGGAAGAGGGTGTTTGCTATGACCAGTGCATTATCTTGGCAAAATTCTATTAGCCTTTACCCTGATTCATTCTGTACTCCAAGACCAAATTTGCCTGTTACTGCAGGTGTTTCTTGACTTACTACTTTTGCATTTTAGTCCCCTATAATGAAAAGGACATCTCTTTTTTGGTGTTAGTTCTAAAAGGTCTTGTAGCTCTTCATAGAACTACTCAACTTTAGTTTCTTCAGCGTTACTGGTCGGGGCATAGACTTGGATTACCGTGATATTGAATGGTTTGCCTTGGAAATGAACAGAGATAGTTTTGTTGTTTTTGAGATTGCATCCAAGTACTGCATTTTGGACTCTTTTGTTTACTATGATGGCTACTCCATTTCTTCTAAGGGATTCCTGCCTCTTGAGTTAAATTCACCCATTCCAGTCCATTTTAGTTCACTGATTCCTAGAATGTTGATGTTCACTCTTGCCATCTCCTGTTTGACCACTTCTAATTTTCTTTGATTCATGGACCTAATATTCCAGGTTCTTATCCAATATTGCTCTCTCTCTATATATATATATATATATATATATATATAATTTATCACAAATTACAAACTCTTGCTTACATAGATGGTCAGTACATCTAGGGTGAATGCATTTAACAATGAAAAGTTTTCTATTCAAATTATACATGGTGATATAAATATGTAAAAAAAACCCCCAAAACTATGATTACTATTCTAGAAGGCAGCTTCCATTATTTAGTCCTAAATAGTGGAAATAATGAAGATACATCCCAAGAAAAAATGGTAGGAAGTCACAAGGCTTTTCAGGAAGAACCTCCATGAGGTTGAAAAAAACAACCAGAGTCTATTTTTTTACTATCTATTAAATCCAACCTTTTATCTCCATGATTATTATGAACCAGCTTCCCTTCTGTTATTAATACCTTTTCTTTACCTGAAATAAATCTCTTATATTACCAACCAGGAATTTTGTGAACTCTACAGGTAATATAAACATCCTTGCCCAACATTCTCCAAAGTCTCCACATAATATTTAAATTAATATTCAACAGTTTAGTGTAACAGTGAGTGTCTATAGATCTCTCATGAACCTCTCCCTACTTTTCTCTTTAATGAATCCCACTAAACATACATCCTCCTGCCCTGTGAGCCCTGTTTCTGGAATAAACTTTCTTTTAATTTCTTACTTTCTCCTCTTTAAAATTCAAATTGTGCTAGCTTCCCTGATATCTTGTTAGGTAATAATCCGCCTGCAAAGCAGGAGACCTGGATTCAATTCCTGGGTCAGGAAGATCCCCTGGAGAAGGGATAGGCTACTCACTGCAGTATTCTTGGTCTTCCCTTTTGTCTCAGCTGTTAAAGAATCTGCCTGCAATGAGGGAGACCTGGATTCAACCCCTGGGTTGGTAAGATCCCTTAGAGAAGGGAAAGGCTACCCACTCCAGTATTTTGGCCTAGAGAATTCCATGGACTGTATAGTTCATGGGATCACAAAGTGTTGTACGTGACTGAGCGACTTTCACTTCACTGCTAAGAAATCTTCCTTTACTAGCTAGTTTAATTTGCTTTATTTTCTATCAACTACTAAAGTATCTCCACTATTAGGCTGGCTGTAAACTCTTATATTTTAAGACAATGCCTCAACTATAATGTAAAAGAGCTTTATTTGACTATAGATGTCATACATATATCAAAATCTAGAATTTGTTGAAACAAGGTCTTGGCAGTGAACTGAATAAGATCTGCAAATAAACAGGGTAGAAAAATAAAATTGTTTTGGTTTGTTTCTGGCTCTGTTTTTGGTTTAGTTTTTTTTTTTTTTTTTCCCGTGAGTGCAACAAACCTAAATTCTGAGCTCAAAGATTCTGTAAAGGGCCTAGTTGTTCTCAATACAACTTTTGTTCTTTGACTTTTGAAATGTGTTAGTAGCAGTGTGATGGCTGGATGGCATCACTGACTTGATGGATGTGAGTCTGAGTGAACTCCGAGAGATGGTGATGAACAGGGAGGCCTGGCGTGCTGCGATTCATGGGGTCGCAAAGAGTCGGACACGACTGAGCAACTGAACTGAACTGAACTGAAGTAGGAGTGTGAGGTGGTATTAATGACTGATTACAGAATTAGATAGAAAGCTTAAAGTGTACAAAGTAATGGTTAAAAGGAGAAAATATAAACCATAAATAATGAATCTAAAGATCTGAATCTGATATATGGAAAGGATGTGAAGAAATAGAACTTTTTAGAAAGATAAAATAAGCATATAAATATGCAAATTTCTTTTGCTTTAATCTGTACTAACATACAGGCTTGTCTTTATGAGGAGAAACTAGGCAATCTGGAGAGCATTGTACCTTGACTTGCCTTCTGAGACTTCTGAATCAGAAATTTCTTCACCCTTGATGGTTCATAGATTTCTTTGGAGTTCTTAGAATAATTTATTGGATACTTTCTATAGCAATTTACTGGTGTTTATGTTGTTTGTTGTCTTGAAAATTAGAAGTGATTGCTCTTCCCACATCTGATCGTCAGTATATGTAAAAGAGATTCTATGCAATGCTTGATGTGCAGAAAGTTACATTCTCAATTCTGCATAGCTTAATTGAGGTCAGAGTATCACAAAGTTATTATTTCTAGATTAGCCAATCTTGTAAAATATCATGATGTGACAGGTGATTGACATTGCATAAATAGCTAATTGTATGTTCTGAGGAAGCTTCTAGGACAAATTATTACTTAAAATAGAAGTAGTGCAAAGCAGTTATTAGAAATACTTATTTGGGTTTGAGGACTCTAATGCTAAGCTGTATTGGATTTTTAATTTTTCTGTTACTCTGTTCTTTTCATACAAACCAGGGTATTATAAAATATTTCTAGCATTGAGAGCCTAAATAGTTATATTCTACCCACTTTAAAATATCTAAACATAAGCAGCAATTAAATATGTCTGCTCTAGTACAGAAATAATTTTCAATTCAATCTTTCTTGGTTACTTTATAATCCATAGTTTATAGAAATCTTGTAGAAGTAAACATTATATAAACAATAATTTTGCTTGTAGTTTATGACATATATTTGCAAGAAGAAAAATTGCAGCCTTGCATTAAAGTAACAGCTTTATTATTTTTTAACTCAGTTCTCTGTAAAAGTAAAGTGATTATATGACAGTCAGGAAGCAGTAGAAGTTTAGATGCACTTTTCATAGACCTATGTTTTTAACATCATTAATGCTTTGAAAAAATCTGTTTCTCTAGTCTCCTTGTCAAAATAATCAATGATCTGTAAGTATAGCATAAACTGAAATATTGGTCTTGGGTTTTCTTCTGTTTAGGTGATAGCAATATCTTTATTCAATTGCAGAACAACATAAAATATTGCTTGTGACATATCTGGTCATACATTTATACTTCAAAATTGCTCAGAAATATTAGTTGAACAAAGTTTCTTTTAGGGATGGATTCCTGTCCTTAAAGCATAACCTTCTAAGTAGGATGTGGATGAGATTGTGACTAGACTGATGGAAGCATTGTAACAAATTTAACAAAAAGAATTTGGCCACAACATCTGTAATTTCTAGGCAGTGGCCCACAGGCATTTTCTCCAGCTGGCATAGTGGTAACCTTCCTTCCCTGCACACAGTTTGAGAAGTTTACTGGAAAGAAGTGTAGCATATATAGCCTGTGAAATTCTTCTCACAAAGGAGAACACATGTCCCATTTAGAACTAAGGATCTTCAACTTAGCAAAAGATTTCAAATAAAGACAGATGCTGAGTTTGGCAAAAAACAACTTCCAAAATAACACCAACATGAGTTTTTTTTCTCCCCCCCCCCCCACCGCAAAATAAGTTTTTGAGGACTACACATTCTACTTAAAATTAAGATTTTGACCGGATAAAGAGAAGTCTTAATAACACTCACATAACATGATACATTTTAGTTTTATATGAATTACTTTTTAATTCATATTTCTATATAACTTTTGAACTTTGCAAAAAAGTACAAAATATCAATTATATTTTTAACTGCAAAAATAATAATCAAATAATAATAATATATTTGTGCTTTGCTTTCCAGAAATAACTTGTTTTATAAATAGGGTGTACATGTTTTTATGGAATTAGTAAACAAACTATATCGTGTGTGTGTGTGTGCATGTGTGTGCACGCATGCAGAAAGCAGCACTGGAGGGATCAAGTGTGAGGGAGAGTAGGTAGGCCAGGAGAGGTTTGGATTAGCCTAAGTGTAGTGAGATGACATGAAAGTAATTAACAGGGAAAAATTTGTATTACATGGCTTGTGTTTTAAGAAGATCACTCTTGTGCTCCTCATTGATGCAGAGTATTATTTATGAGGTTATTGAAGGTGAATAACTATAGTGCCTCAAGCTAATAGAAAAATATGTTTATTATAGAGTCAATATTTATGTCCCAATAAGAATTTTTAAGATCTAATGGTAACATGAATATGCATTTGGATTGAAAAATAATAATGGAAGAAATAATACCAACTGGCTTTCTGGTTTGATCAAATAGATAGGTAACACTACTATTTACTGACATTTGGAACACTGGGGGTAGGATGGGGAAGTATTTATTGGTGAGAAGAGAATTTTTAATTTTACTTTTAATATGTTCATTATCAGATATCTATGATATTTGCAAATGGCAGAGCTGATAAAAACAATTAGATAATATGAGTCCCTAGAGGACAAGTGTTGGCTCAAAATAGGGAAGGTAAGAAAGAGTAACAGGCATGTAAATACTAATTATCTAGGAGAAACTTACAGGAATGATAAAAAGATGTCAAGGTTGGAGCCCAGAACGAGAGGTTCAGTAGACAAGAAAAATCCAACACTTTATTGAGAAAAGATGATAGCCAACAAGTTTGTATTTAGAAATGCAGGAAAAAGGAAATGAAGCTGTCTGTGTCAAAACATGAATAAAATTTTACTTAAAACATATTTCTCAATACAGTAACTCTTTTAGCAACTTATTTTTATGTCTAAATACAAGGAAATTTCAACTCTGTTTTTAAGTAGAAATTTTTAAGATTTTGACAGGACGGAGTCAATCTACCAAGACCCTTTGAGGACTAGAATTACCAAGTTCCTGAAATTAACTAACAATTTTAAAAAACTTACTACTTTGAGAAATGATCCTTTATTCCTGCAATAGAACTGATTTTAATGTCATTCTATACATTGAAGATATTGTGTGTCTTCATTGTACCTGCTGCTGCTGCTGCTGCTAAGTCGCTTCAGTCGTGTCTGACTCTATGTGACCCCACAGATGGCAGCCCATTGGGCTCTGCCATTCCTGGGATTCTCCAGGCAAGAACACTGGAGTGGGTTGCCATTTCCTTCTCCAATGCATCAAAGTGAAAAGTGAAAGTGAAGTCGCTCAGTCGTGTCTGACTCAGCGACCCCATGGACTGCAGCCTACCAGGCTCCTCCGTCCATGGGATTTTCCAGGCAAGAGTACTGGAGTGGGGTGCCATTGCCTTCTCCATCATTGTACCTAATGACATAATATTTAATATAAATATATAATATAGTAGATATTAGATGATATATAATACAGTATGATACTTTATATAATATTATATATATATATCAAAGATCTGAGTTTCATTTGTGAAAAATAAGCAACAAATACAATATATTTGACCACAAGGTTTAGGAAACATTTGGCTACACAACAAAACAAAACAAAACACAACTCCTGTAATGCTATTACAGAAGAATTCAGATTCAATTCGCTAAATCTCCATTATTTTTTTAAGTGTGCAAAATGTTCTATGAACGGTCTATGTTATCAATATAGCACTTCATGCACTTGTGCTACTTTTCAATTTATACATAAAAAGCTACTAATAGATAGCAAAACCTAGTGGAGTTTCTTACTTTACTCCTTTCTCTAGCCTTTTTAGACAGTACTCAAATTTGAAAGTGACGTTGCATAACCTGAGGATCTTGTAAATATCCAAATTCTGATTTAGTCCTCTGGAATATTGTATGAGATTTTGCATTGCTAATAAGCTCCCAAGTGATGCCATTGTTCTGTGTCATGAGACACACTTTGGATAGAAATGATTTAAAGAACTGAGTAGCTCTGGGCAGCTGATGGGGAGAAAGACAAGCATCTCTTCTTAAACCCAAAGGGGAGAATAAATCCTAATCAGTTTAACAGTGGAATATGAGCTGTACTTGGCTCTAAGAATCATAAGACTTATATGAAAACTTTTTATTTATTTATTTATTCATTATCTGCTTTTCCCTAACACATTATCCCAAAATTTAGTGGGTAAAAGCAATAAATATTTACTACCACACAGTGTCTGAGATTTGGAAATATTAAGAAACAGTACAGTTCATTAGTTCTGGCTCAAGGTCTCTCGGAAGGAGTTGTGGTCTGGATAGCTAGTCGTCTGAAGGGTTACCTGGAGCTGGCGGATCTGCATCCAAAGCTCTGCATCCACTTACATGGCTTGCAAAAATCCTTTGTGCCTCATCATGTAGACTTATCTATGTGGGTGTCTTCACAACATGAAACCAGCTTTCCCCAGAGAAGGCAATACAAAAGAAAACATATCTTCTGACTTAGGTGAAGTCACACATCATCGTTTCCACAATATCCTATTGGTGACATAGGTCAACCCTACTCAGTGTTGAAAGGAACTACAGTGATATTCAGTCTCAGCACTGACACATTTTTGTCAATAACAATAACATAACAAATAATTATTTGCTATGAGAAACTGTTTGATCCCTTGTATGATGCTTAGCATCATTCTGTCTCTAAGCAATACAATAGTAGCCCCTCCCCCAGTGAGATAACAAAATTTGTTTCCATATATTTCTAAATGCTCCCCAGTGGCTAGGAAGACAGAAATTACCTATGAGTTACAACACTGGACTATGCAACAATTTAGATTACAGGAAGTGGAGATCTTTATTGGACACTCGAAGATGGAGGCCATCTCATTTTATAAAGCAAAAAAGAAACCTTGTTTCATTTCTTGATAAAGGAATGGATTTGGTATAGTAAAGGATTCCTTAAAGACTGAATTCTACTACTACTTACACAATGAGTTTGTTGCATACCTAGATTTAATGATTAATTATAAAAATTAAGTTTTGTTTGAGTAAGTAAGGTATTATGCTTTGAATAAGTAAAGCATTGTTACTAACGTTTTGGTTATTACTCAGAAGGAACTCAATAATTTTCATATAAAATGCTTAGCAAAAATCCATTTGTAATGCTTTATGTATTGTGTTTTTTATTACTGAATTCAAAAGGCCAGACCATGCACTAAAAACTGCAATAATAACTGACAAAAACACACACAGACACATATACATCTTCAGTGAGCTTGTGTCCAGATAGAATAGCATAGCTCCCTGGGTCCAATAATCATGCCCTTTGCATTTAAACACAAATTAGACTGACTTAGAGTCATATTTGTGGCAAAGTTTATTAACTACAAATTTTGAGGATTGCTGACATAGTAAAGTGAGATTCAAAATATTTTTCTTGCTTCAGGCATTCCTTAATACATGAGGTAAAAATATTTTTAATGTCTCTAGAAGGTTTAATACAATGCTGGGCAAAGAGGACAGCCTCAGTACAGAGGTACTAATTTCACAATTTATTACCTCTTTTTGTCCAAAAGGTCCTTAGAGCTAATGCCTGGCTACAATTCTTCCAAGATGACTTCTGCAAACTGCTCAGCATCATCTTTGAGATCCAATATTGGGAATTATTAGACAATGAGACTATGTCTCTCTCATAATCATACACCTATATGTCTTGATCCATATCTTCTTGATGATATTATCATTTATTTGAGAGTAGAGTTTATATTTGATGCCACTTTTTTTTTTTTTTAGTTTTGAAGGTTTTCTAAACACTTATTAACTGGTGTTCTCAATCAATTTGTCATTGTAGACATGCTGTAGTGTAGTGAAGTCATAAACACAAACTCTGAAAATAGACCCCTGTGTTTGTATTATAACCTTCATTTCCCATCTGTTTGAGCTTGAGGGAGGCATTACGATGTTTGTACTGAATGTTCCCTTTGCATGAAAAGTGCTTCCACTAGACACTCACATAGCAAGCTCTCTGATTTCCTTATCGTCTTTGACCAAAAGCCATCTGCTTAATAAACCCATTAGAACATTTTATTTTAATTGCAGCCACTCATCTTCCCTTTTCCAGTTTACTAACCAACTACTGAATCTTCAATTTTATTATTTTTACTTATTTTTTTTATTTTTGATAGTATTTGAGTGGATGTGATAGTCACTCAGTCATGTCCAACTCTTTGTGATATCATGATGCTCCTCTGTTCATGGAATTCTCCAGGCAAGAATCTTGAGTGGGTTGTCATTTGCTTCTCTAAGGGATATTCCTGACCAAGGGATCGAGCCTGGGTCTCCTGCATTGCAGGCAGATTCTTTACCATCTCAGTGAGCAGGAAAACCCTTGGTAGCATTTATCACCTATCATACCATATCATTTTCTAATTTTTATGATTACAGACTATTGTCCTTTAACCGTTCTAGAATGTTCAGTTCAGTTCAGTTCAGTTGCTCAGTCATGACCGACTCTGCAATACCATGGACAGCAGCATGCCAGGCTTCCCTGTCCATCACCAACTCCCAGAGCTTACTCAAACTCATGTCCATCAAGTTGGTGATGCCATCCAACCAACTCATCCTCTGTCATCCCTTCTTCTCCTGCTTTCAATCCTTCCTAGCATTAGGGTCTTTTCCAATGAGTCAGTTCTTCACATTGATTTGCCAAATTATTGGAATTTCAGCTTCAGTACCAGTCCTTTCAATAAATATTCAAGACTAATTTCCTTTAGAATTGACTGGTTGGATCTCCTAGCGGTCCAAGACTTTCAAGAGTCTTTTCCAACATCACAGTTCAAAAGGATCAATTCTTCTGCACTCAGCTTCCTTTATAGTCTTAACTCTCACATCCATACATGACTAGTGGAAAAATCATAACTTTGACTAGATGGACCTTTGTTGGCAATGTCTCTTCTTTTTAATATGCTGTCTTGGTTGGTCATAGCTTTTCTTCCAAGGAGTAAGCATCTTTTAATTTCATGGATGCAGTCACCATCTGCAGTGATTTTCGAGCCCCAAGAAATAAAGACTGTCACTGTTTCCATTGTTTCCCAATCTATTTACCAAGAAATGATGGGACCAGATGCCATGGTCTTCGTTTTTTGAATGTGGAGTTTTAAGCCAGCTTTTTCACTCTCTTTCACTTTCATCAAGAGGTTCTTTAGTTCTTCACTTTCTGCCATAAGGCTGGTGTCATCTGCATATCTGAGGTTATTGATGTTTCTCCCGGCAATCTTGATTCCAGCTTGTGTTTCATCGATGACAGCATTTCACATGTTGTACTCTACACAGAAATTAAATAATCAGGGTGACAATATACATTCTTGATGTACTCCTTTCCCATTTTGGAACCAGTCTGTTGTTCCATGTCCAGTTGTAACTTTGCTTCTTGACCTGCATATGGATATCACAGGAGACAGTTCAGGTGTTCTGATATTCTCATCTCTTTAAGAATGTTCCAGGTTTTGTGATCTACACAATCAGTGTGGAATTCTAGAATGTAAGAACTTTGTTTATGGAGTTATCTCACATATCTAGGAAAGTGATTAGAAATTTGTATACAATTATCAGGCTTGAATATGAATTTTATGACAAATGAAATTTGTTAAAATTAAGAAACCATCTATAAAAAATAATAAAACATTACTAATATTAAATGAGGTGGAAACATATGAACCTAATTGTGGGACTTCATCTAAAGCATTGAAAGAGGTCCTTATCAGCGAACAACCATGATTTAATTGTCTTCATTAACTTTCCAATAAATCTACCTTTGATTGGCACTCAAATATTGTCTGAATATTTGGATTCAAATTAGCTGAACCTTAATTTCTTCAATATAATCATAATACATTGACATCATATAAAAATGCCCAGAAAAAATGTGAATTAATACATGTAAATTTCTTTAAAAAGTGTATGGAATAATGTCAGTCCTCAATAAATAGCCATCATTGATAGCTTTGGAGGTTAGGCAACCACCAAAAGCTGAGATTATACTTTTTTCTCCAGTGAAAATAATACAGATTCTATAATCCAGAATTAAGGTATATAATAAAGGAATAATATTCAAGCCATATTTCTGCCAAAGATCTCATATTAGAATGCATTCATTTATCCTGTTTGTGGATTTGTCAAAAGATTGAACATAAGCTCACACTAATAAAAGCTTCTTAGTGTGATATAGATCCACTTATCCTGTGTGTTCCCCAAGTGCCCTGCAAGCTCCTTTCATACAGAAATCATTTCACCACTGAAATAAGGCTATTTCCAGGGCTGATAGCAGTAGCCAAATAGACAATCTGCACAGAACATATGGCACAACAGTGGGGAGAAATAATTTTGGCTAAGATGAACAGAACAATTCTTACTCTTGTGAAATATGTCTTGTACTTCTTTAGAGTTCATTTATAGTTAAAATAACATGAAATATCAAGGTCGTGCCTAGCCAGACACATTAATAACACAGCTGGGAAGACATGGCTTTCAGGAAAATCAGAGTCTTGTATTGGTATAATTGTCCTTTGGATGTTTTATCATTTCAAGATAGATTTATTCTTACAGAAGTTACTTATGACTACTTTTAAACGTTCAGATTGATTCCAAGGCAAGGTGAACTCCTCTGTACATATCTAGATGAAAAAAATATTTTCCTTGGCCCAAAGACAGTAGATCAAGAAATTCCTTGTCAGTATATGTATCTCTTTGGTGCAAAATGATAAAGGATAGAATATAATTTTCAAGTTATGTCAAGACATCAGTGTCGTAATGGTAAAACTTGAAGGTAATCTCACCCAACTTGAAGGATATCGTGCAGCATACTATAGTACAGCCCATCCTAATAGGAGAATTCATTTACTTTGAAGTAAATAGAGGCTTATTTTTTTTTCTTCCCATAAATTTTTGTTTGAACGTGAATCAGTAATCTTGCTGGCAGCCTCACTATGCATTTGTTACGGGAATTTTCAATGTCATGCATTAGATGATCTGTATCCTCAGATAGTTTCAAATAAAAGTTGTCTGCTGTTTTCTGGTGGAGTGCCAGGTAAAATGTTTGATTTGTTATCTGTACATATAGTTTTACATATTCTATAATTAACCTGTCAATCCAGTGTCTCCTAGAAGCTGCTGTCAGGTATTATAGAGCATACTAAAAGCTAAGAATCCTAGCACGGGTACTGGCATATTTTTTCATACCTGTACTTGAGTTTTCCTTAATAGATGAAAATCAATTTAATTTTTAGTATTATGTGTCTTGTTTGATTTTATCCTGGGCTATCATTTCATATCACAGAAAAATAAAACAGGTTCCACTGTAACATTCAGAAAATAAGCAACCAGACTTTAGTAGAGAGGAATATATTGAAAACAAAATGAGTTCCAGGTTCTAACAGCTCAAGTAGAACCCAGGATCCATAAGTGAAACTAATGCAAGAAAAGGATCTTTAAATGATCAAATATGATGTTTGTCATGAAGTTACTGTCTTTAGTTAACAAAGCTTAATTTTGTAGCTAATACGAGCTATGATTTCAAGTTATAAATTGTGGTAGTCATCAAATGAAAATAAGTCATTGTTTGAGTTTTTAAAGTGAATAGCTGTTTCAGTTCAGTTCAGTTCAGTTCAGTTGCTCAGTCGTATCCGACTTTTTGCGATCCCATAAATCGCAGCACTTCAGGCCTCCCTATCCATCACCAACTCCCGGAGTTCATGCAAAATCATGTGCATCGAGTTGGTGATGCCATCCAGCCATCTCATTCTCTGTCGTCCCCTTCTCCTCCTGCCCCCAATCCCTCCCAGCATCAGGGTCTTTTCCAGTGAGTCAACTCTTCCCATGAGGTGGCCAAAGTATTGGAGTTTCAGCCTCAGCATCAGTCCTTTCAGTGAACACCCATGGCTGATCTCCTTTAGGATGGGACTGGTTGGATCTCCCTGCAGTCCAAGGGACTCTCAAGAGTCTTCTCCAACACCACAGTTCAAAAGTATCAATTTTTCAGCGCTCTGCTTTTTTCACGGTCCACTCTCACATCCATACATGACCACTGGAAAAACCATAGCCTTGACTAGAAGACCTTTGTTGGCAAAGTAATGTCTCTGCTTTGGAATATGCTATCTAGGTTGGTCATAACTTTCCTTCCAAGGAGTAAGTGTCTTTTAATTTCATGGCTGCAATTACCATCTGCAGTGATTTTGGAGCCCGCCCAAAGTAAGTCTGATTGTTTCCACTGTTTCCCCATCAATTTGCCATGAAGTGATGGGACCAGATGCCATGATCTTAGTTTTCTGAATGTTGACTTCTCCAAATTTGCTGGCATATTGAGTGCAGCACTTTCACAGCATCATCTTCCAGTGTTTGAAATAGCTCAATTGGAATTCCATCACCTCCACTAGCTTTGCTCGTAGTGATGCTTTCTAAGGCCCACTTGACTTCATATTTCAGGATATCTGACTCTAGGTGAGTGATAACACCATCGTGATTATCTGGGTCATGAAGCTCTTTCTGTACAGTTCTTCTGTGTATTCTTGCCACCTCTTCTTAACATCTTCTGCTTTTGTTAGGTCCATATCATTTATTTCCTTTATCAAGCCTATTTTTGCATGAAATGTTCCTTTGGTATCTCTAATTTTCTTGAAGAGATCTCTAGTCTTTCCCATTCTGTTGTTTCCTGTATTTCTTTGCATTGATCGCTGAGCAAGGCTTTCTTATCTCTCCTTGCTATTCTTTGGAACTCTGCATTCAGATGCTTATATCTTTCCTTTTCTCCTTTGCTTTTCACTTCTCTTCTTTTCATAGCTATTTATAATGCCTTTTCAGACAGCCATTTTCCTTTTTTGTATTTCTTTTCCATGAGGATGGTCTTTATCCCTGTCTCCTGTAAAATGTCCCAAAGCTCTATCCATAGCTCTTCAGGCACTCTGTCTATCAGATCTAGTCCTTTAAATCTATTTTTCACTTCCACTGTATAAGCATAAGGAATTTGATTTAGCTCATACCTGAATGGTCTAATGGCTTTCCCTACTTTCTTCAATTTAAATCTGAATTTGGCAATAAGAAGTTCATGATCTAAGCCACAGTCAGCTCCTGGTCTTGTTTTTGATGTCTGTATAGAGCTTCTCCATCTTTGGCTGCAAAGAATATAATCAATCTGATTTTGGTGTTGACCATCTGGATGTCCATGTATAGTCTTCTCTTGTGTTGTTGGAAGAGGGTGTTTGCTTTTACCAGAGAGTTCTCTTGGCAAAACTCTATTAGCCTTTGCCCTGCTTCATTCTGCACTCCAAGGCCAAATTTGCCTGTTACCCCAGGTGTTTCTTGACTTCTTACTTTTGCTTTCCAGTCCCGTATAATGAAAAGGACATCTTTTTTGGGTGTTAGCTCTAAAAGGTCTTGTAGGTCTTCATAAAATGGTTCAGCTTTGGCTTCTTCAGTGTTACTGGTTGGAGCATAGACTTAGATTACCATAATATTGAATGGATTGCCTTGGAAATAAACAGAGATCATCTGCCATTTTTGAGATTGCATCCAAGTACTGCATTTTGGACTCTTGTTGACCATGATGGCTACTCCATTTTTTTTAAGGCATTCCTGCCTACAGTAGTAGATATAATGGTCATCTGAGTTAAATTCACCCATTCCAATCCAGTTTAGTTCTCTGATTCCTAGAATGTCGACATTCACTCTTGCCATCTGCTGTTTGACCACTTCCAATTTGCCTTGATTCATGGACCTGACATTCCAGGTTCTTATGCAATATTGCTCTTTACAGCATCAGACCTTGCTTCTATTACCAGTTGCATCCACAATGGGTATTGTTTTTGCTTTGGCTCCATCCCTTCATTCTTTCTGGAGTTATTTCTCCACTGATCTTCAGTACTTATTGGGCGCCTACCAACCCGGGGAGTTCCCCTTTCAGTATCCTATCATTTTGCCTTTTCATACTGTTCATGGGGTTCTCAAGGCAAGAATACTGAAGTGGTTTGCCATTCCCTCTCCTGTCAATCACATTCTGTCAGACCTCTCCACCATGACCCATCCATCTCGAGTGGCCCCACATGGCATGGCTTAGTTTCATTGAGTTAGACAAGGCTGTGGTCCATTTGATCAGACTGGCTAGTTTTCTGTGATTATGGTTTCAGTGTGTCTGCCCTCTGATGTCCTCTCACAAGACCTACCATCTAACTTGGGTTTCTCTTACCTTGGACGTGGAGTATCTCTTCACAGCTGCTCCAGCAAAGCACAGCTGCTGCTCTTTACCTTGGACGAGGGGTATCTCCTCATGGCCACCCCTCCTGACCTTGAATGTGGAGTAGCTCCTTTTGGCCCTCCTGTGCCCATGCAGCCGCCACTCCTTGGACGTGGCATTTCTCCTCTCGGCTGCCTCCCCTGACCTCAGGCGTGGGATCGCTCCTATCAGCTGCTCCTGTGCTGATGCAGCCTTGCACTCTCGGTCATTGCCTACTAAAATCTCTGAAATTTTGATTACAAACTGCTATTAGAGAATATCCATTGCATAAGTTGCATATGGAAGATCTTAGTTTGGGAAACTGCTCTGAAACTTTAGGAAATTCACCCAAATTCCATTTTGCAGAAAACTGGAAATTGCTCTAGTTTTCAAGTTGCTATAATTCAGCATCACAGAGGGCTTGGATTGATTTTTTTTTTTTATCCAACTCTGTGTATATTTTGACTTGTTAGGAAATTGATGAAAATGAAAATAGACCTAACCTCTTTCATTTAATATGTAGCAAGGAAAAAATTGGCCTCAATTCTTATAGAGCTTTTTGATGGTAAAACATGACTTACTATAAATGTAAAAAAGTTTTACACATGTGTCCTGGTATTATTATGATTTTTCTAAATCTGAGGTAATTTATATGAATTTATGAATTAAACTACAGGGTAAAAGTTGCTAAGAAGTAATAGACACAGATATATATATATATGTATATATATATATATATATACATATATACATATATATTAGTTATATGAAAGATTTACCTTAACCAGTTAATGCAAAGGTTGCACAGATAACTGAAAGGACTCACAGGATTTCACAGATAATAAACATTCCCAAAAAAGTAAAGGATAAAGTAGAGTCAGAGAAATAAAATGCAGGGAAGTACTTTGGTCTCAAGAAACCTCTAAGCGCAGTTGCCAGGTCCTTTCTAAGTTTCACTGGATATCCTTTACCTCTGGATTATGCTCTATCAAGACACGTAGGTAGATCTTCATTTTAAGAGAGTTCCAGTAGAAACTTTCAGGGATTTTTGTTTGTTTCAATAAGCCATGGATTTAATAGGGAAACCAGGCTGCCATGTCAGTCATTCATCTACACAGTGCTAGACAGTGGTCCTGGGTTCTACCAGAAGAGTTTCAACTTAAAACATACATTAAAAATTGCTATCTACCTCATCTCATCTTTACCACAGACAAGTCTTTAGGTGACTTCCAGGTAACTCCAGAGACAACCATAGGGATGTTCTGGTCTGGTTGTAAAGTAACTATCTTGTACAGTTCATGAGCCAGGTTTTCATTCTGGCTATGTAGACTTGGCCAAGCACTCTATCTATACAATCATGACTTGGACTAGATAAAAAAAATAACCATGAATCAGAAAGCTCTCTTGGAGAAGGAAATGGAAATCCACTCGAGTATTCTTGCCTGGGAAATCTCATGGACAGAGGAGCCTGGTGTGCAGCAGTCCACAGGGTCACAAAGACTTTGACATGATTTAGCAACTCAACAACAACAACAACCAATTTAATGATAATTACACTATGTAAAAAATTATTAGCATTTTGATTAATGTTGCCTTTGTGACAATGTTGGTGTTTTGAAACCCAAATCATGAAGTTTTGCACATATGATCAAGTTTAGGAAATCATATACAAGTAAAGACTTCATCGAAAATTCCAGCTGATTCAGCTACATTCAAATTTCTGTCCCAGAGCGGGTTAGCCTCTAGCAATGTGTCAGTAGAGGAAAATTTTCCTGTTACCACCTTAGCCAGTCATCAAGGAATGACTTATTAACATTTGAGATATTTCTAGAGTATGGAAAATTGAGCAGCCAGGTGGTGTTCACCGTATACACTTCATGACCTCTAGCATTTCCAGAATCCCCTTAGAAGTCTCTAAAGTCATCTGTTGATTATCTACAGAATTGTTTTAGTGTCTTCTGAGACTAGAGAACACCTATGTTTGTTGATCTGCTGCTGCTGCTGCTGCTAAGTCACTTCAGTCATGTCTGACTCTGTGCGACCCCATAGATGGCAGCCCACCAGGCTCCCCCGTCCCTGGGATTCTCAAGGCAAGAACAGTGGAGTGTGTTGCCATTTCCTTCTCCAATGCATGAAAGTGAAAAGTGAAAGTGAAGTCTCTCAGTCATGTCTGACTCTTAGTGACCCCATAGACTGTAGCCTACCAGGCTCCTCCATCCATGGGATTTTCCAGGCGAGTATTGGAGTGGGGTGCCATTGAGCTACTGGGTACTAAAAGGTCATATTTTACTGACTTTGAGTCTTTATTTTTTACAGAGGTGACCTATAGTTTTATATTATAGTTAGAAACTTCCCAACTTTGCCTTTGTTGGTGTAAATGTTAGGAAAGTTTCTGGCCAGGAGTATTTGACAATGGATACTAAAGGAAGGAGCTTCCCTGGTAGCTCAGCTGGTAAAATATCCACCTGCAATGCAGGAGATCCCAGTTCAAATCCTAAGATCCCCTGGAGAAGGGATAGGCTATCCACTCAAGTATTCTTGGGCTTCCTTGGTGGTTCAGAGGTAAAGAATCTGCCTGCAATGAGGGAGACCTGGGTTCGATCCCTGGGTTGGGAAGATCCCCTGGAGGAGGGAATGGCAACCCACTTCAGTATTCTTGCCTAGAGAATCCCCGTAGACAGAGAAGCCTGGCAGGCTACAGTCCATGGGATCGCAAAGAGTTGGACATGACTGGGCAGCTAAACGCAACACTAAAGGAAATAATCACATTACAGGAAAACAGAAAATCCTGAGTGTCCTTTGACAATTGGTTGACTTTCCAAGATTTTTAAATTATAAATAGGTGTCACCTGATGTTATATGGAGGTTTTTTAAAATATAACATTTTACAGCACTATTATTTTCCAAAACACTTTTTTAAAAATAAGAGTTTTTAAAATTCACAAGCAGGTATCATTAGTGTTGTCAAAGGGCTTGTTAGGAATATTTTAACGTAATTTCTTTCAGTGTCTCCAAAGCTACTCCTGAGAATAGGCAGTATATAAAAGGAGGTAGCTTTAAAACAAATATTCTTTTAAACTAGAGTGTTACTTTCAGAAAACTCCAAATAGAAATTCTGAAATGAAGTGTCCACTAATAGCTTGTTTTTCTTATATTTTTCTTATCAAAGCAGTATGCAGAGTCAATGCAATCTCAATCAAAACCCCAATGGCATTTTTCACAGAAGTAAAACAAACGAATCTAAAATTTGTATGGAATCACAAAACATCCCAAAAATTAAAGTATTCTTGAAGCTGGAGGCATCATACTCCCTGACATCAAACTATATTACAAAGTTATTGTAATTTAAAAAGAATGACATTGGTATAAAAGCAGACACATAGATCAGCGGGTCAAAATAAACAGCCTAAAAATAAGCCACCATATATGAATAATTAATTTATTACAAAAGAGCCAAGAATATAAAATGGAGAAAGGATAATCTCTTGAATAAATTGTGTGAGAATGTTGGATAACCACAGGCAAAACAATGAATCTGAACCACCATCTTATACCATACACAAACATTAATTCAAAATGGATTAAAAACTTAAATATAAGACCTGAAACTATAAAGCTCTTAGAAGAAAACCTAGGTGGGAAATTGATTGACATTAGTTTTGGCAATGGTTTTTTTCTTTAAAATGACACAAGAAACAAAAGCAAAAATAAATGAGTGGGCTTATATCAAGCTGTGAAATTTCTGCAAAACACAGGGAAAAATGGTAAGGCAACCCCCTGACTGGGAGAAAATATTTTCAAATTGTATATCTGATAAGGGGTTAATATCCAAAATATATACAGAATAATTCAAAAAAAAAAAAAAAAGCTAAACAAAACTAAAAAACTACTAAAAAACCAAAACCCAAAATCAATACAATTTAATCATGAACAGAGGATATAAATAGACATTTTTCCATGATGTACAGACCAACAGGTATATGGAAAAATGCTATGCCATTAATCATCAGGTAAATGCAAAACATAACCACAACAAAATATTACTTCATACTTGTTAGAACAGCTGTCATCAAAAACACAGAAATAGCATGTGTGAGGGAGATAATGCAAGTTTTCAGGAGAATGGAAATAGGAATCTTGTGGCCTGTTGTTGGTAATATAAATGAGTGCAGGCACTATGAAAAACAGCATGAAAGTTCTTAAGAAATTTCAAAGTAGACCTATAATATTATCTAGCTATTCTACTTCTGGGTATTTATCTGAAAAAGAAAAAAAGGAAAAACTTAACTTAAAAAGGTATATGCTGTCTCATGTTTATTACAGAATTATTTACAAAAACCAAGATATGGAAGCAATCTAAGTGTCTATGGATGAATGAATGAATAAAGAAATCTTCATATAACATATACCATCCCAATAGGTATTTAAGGTATAAAAAGACAAATATAATAAGACTGCAACAATACACTCTATATTATAAATTTTGATTGAGTCTATTTAGTCACCAGCATTATTTCTGCTTTATGCTTTTCAATAATAAAATTCTTAGCAATTCTTTAATGTTTCTTCTTATAGTTTTCTGAAATATATATATATATATATATATATATGTGTGTGTCTAAAATAAATCTAGGGCCTCCCTGGAGGCTCAATGTTAAAGAATCTGCCCGCCAAAGCAGGAAATGTGGATTTGATCCCTGGGTCAGGAAGATCCCCTGGAGAAAGAAATGGCAACCCATTCCAATATTCTTGCCTGGGAAATCCCATGGACAGAGGAGCCAGGCTACAGTACATGGGGTTGCAAAAGCGTTGGACATGACTTAGTGACTAAACTACAACAAAATATAACTATGCTTTGTATAAATGATATATAAATACTAAAATGACTTTATTATTTATATTATTATATAAACCCCATATCTATTAATTGTATTTGTATTTTAAAACACATTTTTAATGGGGAATTCACCTTTATAATTCAAAATGCTGTTTTGAAGCTACAGGAAATATGTTTTTGTATAGTTAGAAGATAGAAAGTTACAGATGATAGCTAGATATCAATAGATCATAGAGTTTCAGTGACTATTATCCTGGATTGTAAAAAAATAATAATAATAACTTTAAAAATGCACACGACACAATCTAATACATAAAATGGGAATCTTTGACTAAGAGTTACACATAAAACATATTAAAAGTTTAAAGTGCTCCCTACTAAAAAGTAAATAAAAGACTACATTGCTTCAGACTAAGATTAGACTCAAAAATAAAATATTACATCTGCCACAGTGTTTCCTCTTTTATTGTTTTGTGACCCTGGACAGGGAAGTTTTGAAAGTTATTACTGATTCACACTCCTGGGAGCCTTTCACCTCCACCTACTGAACTACTTCATCAGCTTTCATGGCAAGGAGAAGATAAAAAAGATGTTTAAACAAAAGCAAAGTTACTGGTATATGACTGGAAAGACTTTTAATCAGTCTGGAAGAAAATAGTGGTAGAAGAAGTCTCTTCCATCATATGTCTAATTTCAACAAATCTGAGAACAAAAATGTCCAAGTATTAATCATTAATTAGTTGTGGTCTGATCATCATTGACAAGTAAAACCTAAAGACTGTGTGCCAAGTTAGAAATTAATTGTTTATTATTTTTTATTTCAGTAAAATAAATCAATATTGAATGTTTTATTTTTAGCAATATTTAAGTAAATGAAATATTGAGAGATGAATAAGGAACTACACATTTTTCCTTTTTCTACTACCTTCTTATACTAGCTAACATATAATTGCTTTTATGATTCTAAAGAAAGGCAACTTCTTCAGTGAAACATTCTTACTCTTAAAACAAATCTCAGTGTTAATGTCCTCCTACTGTTTCCTTTTTATTTTCATCTTCCACAATTAAAAATCTATAATTATTTAGAAACTTGATGTTATTTTCCTCATCAAATGATAAATTATATGGAAAAAAAAGGACAATTTTTAACTCTCTAGGATACCTTAAATGCTGAACACAGTGAAATGAGCATAGGAAATAACCAGTACATGTTTGTCATATGAATATATCTCCTTGTTTATGGTCCTACAATAAAAATGGAAAGTAGATACAGTTTAGCTTTATAAAATAACCAGAGCTGGAGAAGATTATAATTATCAGAGTGCTACTTCATATTTGACACATCATTTCATTATTAAAAGCACCTTTACATTTCTCTTAGAGGAGAGGGCTCTCAGAAAGGCTGATATTGGGGGAGAGTGAGGCAATGAGGACCTCTCAGTGTGATGAGATTCTCAAATTCTTGGTCAAAAGTATGACATAAAGAAAATGTTCTAAAACATTATTAATTAATTCAGAATTGCATGAGCAAATACGTCAGAACTTCGAGAATTAACATGTGTTAGGTAAAGCGATATGGATTAGTAGGAAAACAATTATTTTTAAAAATAATTCCAATCTTAAAGGATAGATAGGATTTAGTTAAATTAAGTTACAAGTCCATGCATCAATCAAGAAAAGACAAATTTCATTCATTTTTATAAGGCAAGCCTTCAAAGTGATTTTTTTTTTTTCTTAGAAACAAACAAGAAATGATTTCTGTTTTTTAGAAATAACAAGTTTGGCACAAAGTAGAATTCAATTAGTTTTTAAAATCTATATCCAGGATTGATCTGAAAGATTCAGCAAGAAGATTCTTGATCGCTTTGTTTAACCTGAAGAAAATTAACAATATGTATAAACTATTTACAAATAATTAAAAGATTTTATGTAATAGTATTCTGATAATTATATTCTAAAAGCCTTTCATAAAATAATAATGAATGCAGTTTGGCTTACTGTGATCTTTCTTAAAACCTTTTAAGATCTTAATCTTTTTTGAAATCTGGCAAATCTAGAAGCAGTTTTCAGTTTTTAATTTTGATCAAGACTGAACAGGGGAGGATCTCAAGATGGTGAAGGAATAGGACAAGGAGAAAACTCTCCCTGACAAATTCATCCAAAGGTCATTTCAACATTGAACAATGTCCACAAAACTTCTGAATGCTGGTGGAGGACACCAGGCTGCCAGAAAGGCAGCCAATCTCTTCAAAAGGAGGGATTTGATTACCAGCTTGATTATTCTCCCCCCCCTTTTGATGCTCTGTTTTCTCCTCCAGGTCACCTTTATCACCTCCCTCCCTTTCTCTTCTTTACATAATTCTGTGAATCACTCTGAGTGTTGGGATGTGGAGAGCACTTAGAGATTTGATTACTGGCTAGATTACTCCCTTCCCTTTTGACACCCCCTTTTCTCCTCCTGGTCATCTCTATCTCCCTCCTCCCTCTTCTCATCTTTATATAACTATGTGAGTCTCTCTGGGTGTTCCTGTCTGTGGAGAATAGCTCCACCAATAACCTAGGGGTTTTATCTACTAGGCTTATCTGTCTCCAGCTTAAAAGATAAAAATCTCAAGGCTACTGAGAGAGAAGGAACAAAAACCAGAGGCAGGAGGTTTAACTCCAAAACTTTAGAACATGAGAGAACTCCTGACTCCAGGGAACATTAATAGACAAGAGCTCACCCAAAAGTCTCCACATGTACACTGAAACCAAGCTCCACTCAAGAACCAACAAGTTCCAGTGCAAGACATACCACTTTAACTCTTCAGCAAAACAGGAGTACAACCCTGAACATTTAAAGATGGACAGCCCAAAGCCATGCCAAACTATAGACACCCCCAAATCACTACCCGCCACCTCATTGCACTCCAGAGAAAAGAGATTCAGCTCCATGCACCAAAACACAGACACAAGGTCTCCCAACCAGGAAACCTTCACAAACCATTAGTCCAAACCCACCCACAGGGAGAAGACTCCACAATTAAGAGGAACCACGAAATTCAAGCCTGTAGAAAAGGCACCAGAAACAGCAATATAAACAAAATGAAAAGGCAGAGAAATATTCTGCGGGTGAAAGAACATGTTAAAAACCCACAAAACCAAATAAAAGAGGAGATAGAAGTCTACCTGAAAAAGAATTCAGAATAATGAAAGCAAAGATGATCTAAAAGTCTGAAAACAAAATGGAGTTACAGATAAATAGACTAGAGACAAAGATTGAGATGATGCAAGAAATGTTTAACAAGGGCCTAGACAAAATAAAGATGAATCAATCAATAATGAATAATGCAATAACTGAGATCAAAAACATTCTGGAGGGAACCAGCAGAATGAGGCAGAAGAGAGGATAAGTGAGGTGGAAGATAGAATGGTGGAAATAAATGAAGCAGAGAGGAAAATATAAAAAAGAATTAAAAGAAATGAGGATAACCTCAGAGAGCTCTGGGACAATGTTAATTACCCCAACATCAAAAACATTCTGGAGGGAACCAGCAGAATGAGGCAGAAGAGAGGATAAGTGAGGTGGAAGATAGAATGGTGGAAATAAATGAAGCAGAGAGGAAAATATAAAAAAGAATTAAAAGAAATGAGGATAACCTCAGAGAGCTCTGGGACAATGTTAATCACCCCAACATTCGAATCATAAGTATACCAGATGAGGAAGACAGAAAGAAAGTTCATGAGAAAATACCTGAGGGGATAATACTCAAAAATTTCCCAAATATGGGGAAGGAAATAGCCACTCATGCCCAAGAAACCAGAGAGTCCCAAACAGGGTAAACCCAAGGCAAAACACCCCAAGGCAAGACACCCCAAAACACATATTAACCAAGCTAACAAAATCAAACACGAAGAGCAAATATTAAAAGCAGCAAGGGAAAAGCAAAAAATAACACACAAGGGGATCTCAGTAAAGATAACAGCTAGAAAGGTCAGCTGTTATGGTTATTGGGAACACATGTACACCTGAGGGATAATACTCAAAAATTTCCCAAATATGGGGAAGGAAATAGCCACTCATGCCCAAGAAACCAGAGAGTCCCAAACAGGGTAAACCCAAGGCAAAACACCCCAAGGCAAGACACCCCAAAACACATATTAACCAAGCTAACAAAATCAAACACGAAGAGCAAATATTAAAAGCAGCAAGGGAAAAGCAAAAAATAACACACAAGGGGATCTCAGTAAAGATAACAGCTAGAAAGGTCAGCTGTTATGTTTATTGGGAACACATGTACACCTGTGGTGGATTCATGTTGATGTATGGCAAACCAATACAATATTGTAAAGTAATTAGCCTCCAATTAAAATAAATAAATTTATATTTTAAAAATATAAATAAAATAATCATCAAAACATAAAAATAAATAAATAAATAAATTTAAATTAAAAGAAAAAGAAAAAGAAACTCTTCAGGCCAGAAAGGGATAAATGGCAGGACATACTTAAAGTTATGAAAGAGAAAAACCTACAACCAAGATTACTCTACCCAGCAAGGATCTCATTCAGATATGAAGGAGAACTCAGAAGCTTATAGATAAGCAGAAGCTGAGAGAATTCAGCACCACCAAATGAGCTCTTCAACAAATGCTCAAGGATCTTCTCTAGACAGGAAAAACAGTAAAAGTTTATAAAAATGAACCCAAATCAACAAAGTAAGTGGTAACAAGATCATACTTATCAATGATTACCTTAAAGGTAAGTGGCTTAAATGCTCCAACCAAAAGACAAAGGCTCACTGAATGTATCCAAAAGCAAGACCACTATATATGCTGTCTACAGGAGGCCCACCTCAAACCCAGGGACACATACAGACTGAAAGGGAAGGGCTGGAAAAAGGCATTTCATGCAAATGGGGCCCAAAAGAAAGCAAGAGAGGCAATACTCATAGCAGAAAAAAAAAAAAAAAAAAAGTTTTGAAATAAAGACCTTGATAAGAGACAAAGAAAGAAACTACATAATGATCAAACAATCAATTCAAGAAGAACATGTAACATTTATAAATATGTTTTCTTCCAACATAGGAGCATCTCAATGCTTACAAGTGTTAACAAGTATGAAAGGGGAAATTAACAGCAACACAATATTATTGGGGGACTTTAATACCCCACTCATACGTATGGATTCATTAACCAAACAGAAAATTAGCAAAGAAACACAAACTCTAAATGATACAATGGATGCGTTAGACCTAATTGATATCTATAAGGCATTTCAACACAAAACAATGGAATTCACCTTTTTTCTCCAGTGCCCACAGAACATTCTCCAGAATAGATTACATCCTGGGTCATAACTCTAACCTTGGTATATTAAAAACAACAACAACAACAACAACAACAAAAAATCATTTCAAGCATCTTTCCAGTCACAATATGGTAAGATTAGATGTCAACTACTGGAAAAAATCTGTTAAAACTACAAACATTGAGACCAAACAATGCACTCCTGAATAGCCAACAGATCATGGAAGAAATCAAAATGGAAATCAAAATATGCATAGATACAAATGAAAATGAAAACATGACAACCCAAAACCTATGGGATCCAGTAAAAGCAATGCTAAGAAGGAGGTTCATAGCAATACAAGTTGAGTTCAAGAAATAAGACAAATATTAAATAAACAACCTAACATTACATCTGAAAAAGCAACTAGAAAAAGGAGAAAAAAATAACCCCAAAGTTAGTAGAAGGAAAGAAATCATAAAAATCAGAGCAAAAATAACTGAAAAAGAAATGAAGGGAACTATAGCAAAGATCAACAAAACTAAAAGCTGGTTCTTTGAGCAGATAAATGAAATAGACAAATCGTTAGTGAGACTCATCAAGAAAAATAAGAAGGATCAGATCAATAAACTTAAAAATGAAAATGGAAAAATTACAACAGAGAACACAGAAAATACAAAAGATCATTAGATACCGCTATGAGCAATTATATGACAATAAAATGGACAACTTGGAAAAAAATGGACAAATTGTTAGAAAAGTATAACCCTCCAAAACTAAACCAAGAAGAAATTAAAAAAAAAAAAATCTTAACAGACCCATCACAAGCAAGGAAATCAAAGCTCTAATAAAAATCTTCCAATGAACAAAAGCCTAGGACCAGATGGCTTCACAGGTGAATGCTATCAAACATTTAGAGAAGAGCTAACACCCATCCTACTCAAACTCTTCCAGAAAATTGAAGAGGAAGGAAAACTCCCAAACTCATTCTATGAGGCCATCAGTCTAATAATAAAACCAGACAAAGATGTCACAAAAAAAGAAAACTACATGCCAATGTCACTGATAAACAGAGATGTACAAATTCTCAACAAAAATCTAGCAAACAGAATCCAACAACATATTAAAGATCATACATCATGACCAAGTGGGCTGTATCCCATGGATGAAATGGTTCTTCAACAATCACAAAGCAATCAATGTGATGCACCATATTAACAAATAGAAAGATAAAAATGATATGATCATCTCAAGTGGTGCAGAGAAATCCGTTGACAAAATTCAACAACAATTTATAAAAAAAAAAAAAAAACCCTCCAGAAAACAGGCATAGAAGGAATTTACCTCAACACAATAAAAGCCATATATGACAAAACCACAGCAAACATTCTTCTCAATGGCAAAATATTGAAAGCATTTCCTCTAAAATCAGAAACAAGTCCTGGGTTCCCACTCTCATCACTACTATTCAACATTTTTGAAAGTCCTACCCAAAGCAATCAGAGAAGAAAAAGAAATCAAAGGGATCCAGATCAGAAAAGAAGTAAAACTCTCACTGTTTGCAGATGACATTATCCTCTACATAGAAAATAGAGGCAGCATAGAGAGTGGAGGCATCGGAAGCTATGTCTTGGGAACATCTGGTGAAAGAGCTGGTCATCCTGATGGAGCATCTGCCTTGGGAGAGAGGAGTGGACAGAAGAAGCTGCCTGTCTCTGGAGTGTAGGAGCACAGATGGATCCTGGTGAGGTGGACACGAAGGGATGCAGCCCATTGCTTTGAACCTCCAGTTACTAGTGTGGTGGATTCTGCAGCACCTAGAACAGTGGCTGGCATGCAGTAGGTACTCATGAATGATTTAAAGAATGTATACATATGGCCAAGAGGAGCTACCCCACATCCAAAGTAAGGGATGGCGGGCGAGAGGAGACACCCTGCGTCCGACGTCAGGGGCGGTGACCCTGAGGAGCCACCCTGAGCTGGAGGCCAGGCAGCTGGGAGGAGCCACACATGGCTGAGGCCAGGGCCAGTGGCCGGGAGGAGCAACCCGAGGAGCGGTGGCTGTGCAGGCCCAGGAAGGCCTAGAGGAGCTATCTCACGTTGAAGGTTAGGAACGGCGGCAGTAAGGAGATACCCTCGTCCAAGGTAAGGAGCAGAGGCTGTGCGTTGTTGGAACAGCCATGAAGAGATACCCCATGCCCAAGGTAAGAGAAACCCAAGTAAGATGGTTGGTGTTGCAAGAGGGCATCAGAGGGCAGACACACTGAAACCATACTCACAGAAAACTAGTCTAATCACACTAGGACCACAGCCTTATCTAACTCAGTGAAACGAAGCCATGCCCATGGGGCAACCCAAGACAGGCAGGTCATGGTGGAGAGGGCTGACAGAATGTGGTCCACTGGAGAAGGGAATGGCAAACCACTTCAGTATTCTTGCCTTGAGAACCCCATGAACAGTATGAAAAGGCAAAA
>SJYT01022634.1:0-48364 GCA_006410635.1 Cephalophus harveyi
CCATTATTACAAGTATTTCTGTTATTATTTGATACTTTTTTATAGCAAATTAAAGAAATAATTTAGTGATTTTTTTTAAACAGTCTGAAAAAATGTTCTAGTAACATTTTTAAACATTATTATGGAAATGAATATTGACTTTTTTCCAGTTTCATGTACAACACAATAACACTGCATGAAGACCAGAAAATAAACAGGATAAGAAAAAAGAAAAATCTGCCTTCATATAGTATTCAAACTGAGAATACGAAAAGGAAACGATGACCTTAAACAATGAAAATAAATTGGATTTCTGAAAGCCTTTAGTTTTAATAATCTACAATGTTATTAGCATTAGGGAAAATTAAAATGTACAAACTTATTTTGTCAGTGCAACATTATTTTAATTGGTTTTCTTATTTTGAGATAATGGACACTGAAGTCACAAATCAGGATTTTGTGAAGACTGGAAGCTTGACCTGAAGCAGAGTTTTACTCAGTGGCTTGCATCATCTTAAGTTATTTGATGCCTCTAAGAATCAGTTTTAATTTATAAACAAGGGCGATACTATAGAAACTACTTATTATACATTCTGATCCCAAAATGCATTTATTATGTTTTTTGTATTGCTCATAAACTTTCTGAATGAGATTAATATTCTAATAGAAATTTATTTCTGTCTTTATAATTCTGGATAATAATAACCTAACAATGTCTTTTTTCCAAGGAAAGTGACTACATGAGTGCATGCTCAGTGGATACATTAGCTTCACTGTATCCAACCAACTCTTTGCAACCTCAGAACATATAGTCCACCAGGATCCTCTGTCCATGGAATTTTCCAGACAAGAATACTGGGGTGGGTTGCCATTTCTACTCCAGGGGATCTCTTGAACCCAGGGGTCAGACTCACATCTCCTGCACTGTAAGCAGATTCTTAGCCACTGTGCCATCTGGGAAGCCCAAGGAAAGTGATTACATATTAAAACAAAAATCATAAAGTTTTATTTTTAAATATTTGTACATTGTATATACACAATATGTCAAGGTTGTGTATGTATAGTAATACTGTATATATTTAATAACATTCCATTGTGTGTGTATATGTATGTATGAATATTATTCATTCATCAGAAAGAAGAAATCTGCCATTTCCAATAACATTTCCAATAACATGAATGGACTTTGAGGGCATTATGCAAAGTGAAATAAGTCAAACAGAGAAAGACAAATAATGTATGACATTACGTATATGTGAAATCCTTAAAAACTCAAACTTGTAAAAGCAAAGCAGAATGGTGGTCACCAGTGCCTGGGGACTAGGAGAATTAGATGTTGGTCAGGAGGAACAAATTTCCAGTTAAAAGATAAGTAAGTTCTGGGGACTTAAAACACATGCATTATGATAATAATTAACAGTATTGTATTACATATTTGAGAATAGTTGAAAGACTAGATCTTAAATGTTTTTATCACAAAAAAGAAATGGTAATTATGTGTGGTAATCATATTGCAATATGTAAATGTATCAAGTCAACAATATACCTTAAACTTACACAATGTTATATTTCAACTGTATCTCAATAAACCTGTAAATAATAAAGTAAAATAGTTAGCTAGAGGGAGAGCAAAGGTTCAGGATGAGTGATAAAAATAAAAGTCTTTTTTCAAAAAAATATAAGCAGATAAATAAAATTTAAAATAAATTTAAAATGTAGAGGATAAAAGGACTGAGACAGGCTTATTGAAATCATGTAGTTCCAAAGTAGGGAGATTTCATGTAGACCAATGCTCTGCTAAAATAGGAGATTATTCTGAAATATTCTCAAAAATGTTTCCCCAACCTCAATGAGGAGATAGAAAATTGTGGACCTACAGGTGGCATGTGATGTCTCTCAAGTTACAGGTCCAATTCACAGATTACCCCCTTTTCAGACTTTTCAATGCCATGCTAATGGCCTTACAAAAAGACCTCTCCAAAATGAGAACAAGACTTATTAACGCAATTGCAACAGTGTCGAGCCAAAGCATAATGGAACCAGAAGAAGAAAAATAAGGAAGAATACTGATTATGTTATTTATTTAAAATTTTGATATTTTCTTCATCGTTAGTGTTTTATATTACTTTTTTTAATGATGCATTGATATATCAACCTTGATTATTGATTGTTTGGCATCCCCTTAAGTTTTGCATGTAAAGTGAGTTCCTTACTCACCTCACCTAGTCCCAGCTCTCAGTTATAATTTCTGCTTTGTTTCTGGTTAGTATTATTTGACAAATGAATCCCTTACATGCTTTAGTTTGTTGTTTCTTTTCACAAAGAGAACAATCATGCCTGTAGAAGCAGAATCAATTTCAAAAGATGTATATAACTGAAAGAAATTCCTATCATATGCTTATAAGGCAAGGATTATATTACCAGGTTTTGTGCTTCAGCACAAAAACTGTACAACCTGCCATACTTTGTTCCCATCTCAAGTTGGGCAGAATTCCACCAATCATCAATACCTGGTAAAATAATTCTTGCCTTGTATGGGCACAGACGAAACCTTGTGTGCATCAGGACCCAGGAGAAAGGAGCAGTCACCCCACAAGAGACAGAGCCAGACTTGCCTGTGAGTGTTCAGAAGTCTCTGGTGGAAGTATGTGTCAAGAGTAACCTGCTGGGTGGTAAGTATACAGACTGCAGCAGTCCTGAGAGGCACATCATGCTGGCAAACGTACTTTGGCCTCAGGCCAAACTACAGGGAGGAAACACAGCCCTACCTAGCATCAGAAAATTTGTTTAAAGATTTACTGAGCATGGCTTTGCCCACCAGAGCAAGACCCAGTCTCCCCACTGATTGGAGCCAGTCCCTCCAATCAGGAAGCTTCCACAAGCCTCTTATCCCCAGCTATCAGACAGACAGAATGAAAACCACAATCACAGAAAACTAACCAAACTGATCACATGGATCACAGCCTTGTCTAACAATAAAACTATGGGCCATGCCATGCCACCCAAAACAGATGGGTGATGGTGGACAGTTCTAACAAAGCATGGCCCACTGGAGATAGAAATGGCAAATCACTTCAGTATTCTTGCCTTCCGAACCCCATGAAGAGTATGAAAAGCCACAAAGATATGACACTGAAAGATGAACTCCCCTGGCCAGTAAATGTTCAGTATGCTATTGGAGATGAGCAGAGAAATAGCTCCAGATGGAATGAAAAGGCAGAGCAAATGCAGAAACAACACCCAGCTATAGATGTGTCTGGTGGTGAAAGTAAATTCTGATGCTGTAAACAGCAATATTGCATAGGAACCTGGAATATTAGGTCCATGAATCAAGGTAAATTTTAAGTGGGCAAACAGGAGATGGTAAGAGCCAACATCAATATTTTAGGAATCAGTGAACTTAATGGACAGGAATGATCAAATTTAATTCAGATGACCATTATATCTACTACAGTGGGCAAGAATCTCTTAGAAGAAATGGAGTAGCCCTCATAGTCAACAAGAGAGTCCAAAATGCACTACTTAGGTACAGTCTCAAAAACATCAGAATGATCTTGGTTTGTTTCCAAGGCAAACCACTGAATTTGACAGCAATCCAAATCTATGCTCCAACCACTAATGCAGATAAAGCTGAGGTTGAATGGTTCTATGAAGACCTACAAGACCTTCAGGAACTAACACTAAAAAAGATGTCCTTTTCATCTAAAGGACTGGAATGCAAAAGTAGGAAATCAAGAGATGCCTGAAGTAAAGGCAAGTTTGGCCTTGGAGTACAAAATGAAGAAGGGCAAAGACTAACAGAGTTTTGCCAAGTGAACTCACTGGTCATAGCAAACACCATCCCCATCCAACAACAACAAGAGACAACTCTAAACATGTACATTACCAGTACAACACTGAAATCAGATTGATTATATACTTCTCAGTCAAAGATGGAGATGCTCTATACAGTCATCAAAAACAAGACCAGGAGCTGACTATGGCTCAGATCATGAACTCCTTATAGCAAAATTCAGACTTAAACTGAAGAAAGTAGGGAAAACCACTAGGTATGACCTAATTCAAATCCCTTATGATTATACAGTGGAAGTGACAAATAGATTCAAGGGATTGGATCTGATAGAGTGCCTAAAGAACTATATATATACCATTGTACAGGAGGCAGTGCATCAAATGGGTATATCTTTCCTTTTTTTCCAAAGGAAAAAAAAAAATGCAAAAAGGCAAAATGGTTGTCTGAGGAAGCCTTACAAATAGCTGAGAAAAGAAGAGAAGTGAAAGGCAGAGGAAAAAAAGGAAAGATATACCCATTTGATGCAGAGTTCCAAAGAATACCAAGGAGAAATAAGATAGCTTTCCTCAGTGATCAATGCAAAGAAATAGAGGAAAACATGGGAAAGATTACAGTTCTCTTCAAGAAAATTAGAGATACCAAGGGGACATTTCATGCAAAGGGCAGAAACAGTAGGGACCTAACAGAAGCAGAAGATATTAAGAAGAAGCGGTAAGAACACAAAGAAAAATTATACAAAAAAGAGTTTAATGACCTGGATAACAACAATGGCATGATCACTCACCTAGAGCCAGACATCCTGGAAATCAAAGTCAAGTGGGCCTTAGAAAGCATAACTATGAACAAAGCTAGTGGAGGTGATGGAATTCCAGCTGAGCTATTTCAAATCCTAAAAGATGATGCTGTGAAAGTGTTGCACTCAGTATGCAGCAAAACTGGGAAAGTCAGCAGTGGCCACAGGACTGGAAAAGGTCAGTTTTCATTACAATCGCAAAGAAGGGCAATGCCAAAGAATGTTCAACCTACTGCACAATTGTTCTCATCTCAAACGCTAGCAAGATCACGTTCAAAATCATTCAAGCTAGGCTTCAACAATATGTGAACCAAGAACTTCAAGATATACAAGCTGGGTTTAGAAAAAGCAGAGGAACCAGAGGTCAAATTGACAACATCTGTTACATCATAGAAAAAGCAAGAGAGTTCCAGAAAAACGTTTACTTCTGCTTCATTGACTATGCTAAAGACTTTGACCGTGGATCACAACAAACTGTGGAAAATTCTTCAAGAGATGGGAATACCAGACCACCTTATCTGCCTCCTGAGAAACCTGTATGCAAGTCAAGAAACAACAGTTAGAACCAAGCATGGAACAATGGACTGGTTCAAAATTGGGAAAGGAGTACGACACCTTGCTTACAGGAGAGATCCTACCAGAAAGCTGTCACCTAAGTTGTAAAGCATAAAGGGGCTGGTAAAAACTTGGCATGCTGAGATCTCAATCCCTGATAAAGAAAAAGCTGTCTCTTATACACATCTAGATGTGTATAAGAGACAGGAGTACATCATGCGAAATGCCAGGCTGGATGAAGCACAAGCTGGAATCAAGATTTCTGGGAGAAATATCAACAACCTCAGACATGCACATGATACCACCCCAATAGTAGAAAATGAGGAGGAACTAAAGAGCCTCTTGATGAAGATGAAAGAGGAGAGTGAAAAACTTGGCTTAAAACTCAACATTCAGACAACTAAAATCATGGCATCTGGTCCCATAATTTCATGGCAAATTGATGGAGAAACAAAGGAAACAGTGGCAGACTTTATTCTCTTGGGCTCCAAAATCACCACGGACGATGAATGTACCCATTCGATTAAAAGACACTTGCTCCTTGGAGAAAAGCCATGACAAACCTAGACAGTGTATTAAAAAGTACAGATATCATTTTGGCAATAAAGGTCCATCTAATGATAGCTATGGTTTTTTCAGTAATTATGTATGGATGTGACAGCTGGACCATAAAGAAAGCTGAACATTGAAGAATTGACGCTTTTGAACTGTGGTTTGGAGAAGACTCTTGAGAGTCCCTTGGACAGCACAGAGATAAAACCAGTCAATCTTAAAGGAAATCAACCTGAATATTCATTGGAAGGAGTGATGCTGAAGCTCCAATACTTTGGCCACCTAATGTGAAGTGCTGACTCATTAGAAAAGAACCCAATCCTGGGAAAGATTGAAGGTGGGAGGAGAAGGTGATGACAGAGTATGAGATAGTTGGATGGCATTACTGACTCAATGAACATGAGTTCGAGCAAGCGCCAGGAGATGGTGAAGGACATAGAAGTCTGGTGTGCTGCAGTCCATGGGGTTGTGAAGAGACAGATACGACTGAACGACTAAACAACAACAACAAATCCTCGATTAACACAAGCCTCAACTTCACCTTCTTTGGGGAAATGAATCAGGAAGAAGCCAACATTTCTTAATATGAGCCTATGTTACATCTCAGAATTAGTTTTGTTACTATGATTATGCAGTGCGATCCAAGGCAACAGATGTGAACTTTCTAGGGCAGAGGGCTATGGTAATGGCCACTGCCTATGTTTATTGGGTTACTGTAACATTTTATTGATGCAAATTTACTTGATATTTCCTCCAGAAGTCATTTCCTCTTCAGTTTAGAGTCAACTATTACTGATCCCTTGACCCAGTCTTCTTTATAGTACCTAATTTCAAATCAGGTTTATTCTTGGGTTGAAAAATTTTTAGTGTAAAGAGTCAGAGAGTACATATTCTAGGTTGTCAAGGTCATATAGGTTCAATCACAACTACTTGGCCCTGACATGCAAGTCGAAGAGCAGCCTAGCCAAGACAGAAGAAGGATGCCCCTGTATTTTGGTAACTTTGTTTACAGAAACAAGCAGCAGACCACATTTGGCTCATGAATTACTGCTTGTCAATTACTGATACTCAATCTTGTGCTTACTAAGTAGCTTCTGGAACTCCAAAGAATCATGGTTTCATTCCATTGAAGTTATTTTAATCCTCATCTCAATATATGAAGTGCATTCAGTTCAGTTCAGATGCTCAGTCGTGTCCGACTCTTTGCGACCCCATGAATCGCAGCACGCCAGGCCTCCCTGTCCATCACCAACTCCCGGGGTTCACTCAGATTCACGTCCATCAAGTCAGTGATGCCATCCAGCCATCTCATCCTCTGTCATCCCCTTCTCCTCCTGCCCCCAAGCCCTCCCAGCATCAGAGTCTTTTCCAATGAGTCAACTCTTCGCATGAGGTGGCCAAAGTACTGGAGTTTCAGCTTTAGCATCAGTCCTTCCAAAGAAATCCCAGGGCTGATCTCCTTCAGAATGGACTGGTTGGATCTCCTTGCAGTCCAAGGGACTCTCAAGAGTCTTCTCCAACACCACAGTTCAAAAGCATCAATTCTTCAGCGCTCGGCTTTCTTCACAGTCCAACTCTCACATCCATACATGACTACTGGAAAAACCATAGCCTTGACTAGACAGACCTTAGTTGGCAAAGTAATGTCTCTGCTTTTGAATATGCTATCTAGGTTGGTCATAACTTTTCTTCCAAGGAGTAAGCGTCTTTTAATTTCATGGTTGTAGTCACCATCTGCAGTGATTTCGGAGCCCCCCAAAATAAAGTCTGACACTGTTTCCACTGTTTCCCCATTTATTTCCCATGAAGTAATGGGACCAGATGCCATGATCTTCGTTTTGTGAATGTTGAGCTTGAAGCCAACTTTTCCACTCTCCACTTTCACTTTCATCAAGAGGCTTTTTAGTTCCTCTTCACTTTCTGCCATAAGGGTGGTGTCATCTGCATATCTGAGGTTATTGATATTTCTCCCGGCAATCTTGATTCCTTCTTGTGTTTCTTCCAGTCCAGCGTTTCTCATGATGTACTCTGCACAGAAGTTAAATAAGCAGGGTGACAATAACTGACCTCAAATTGGTGTGTTTAGCTTTTTTAACATGTGTGCCTGCTACAGCTTCTAAGTTCCTGGGGAATGGAGAAAAACGGTAAACTAGGACATAAACCATAAAGCCCATTACTGTAGCTTTCTTGTACTAAGGTTATCTTGTTTTCTGTATTACACTATGTCTTAAGATGGATTACTCAGAAAGCAAACTGCATCTCTGGGATTTGCATGCATGAGGCTTGTTAAGAAATCCCCTCAGGGACATTGGTGAGGGATAATGGAGGCCGGGTTGGGTGATGGAGAGGTTGGTAGCGCTTTAGTCACTCAGTTGTCTGACTCTTGTGACCCCTATAGACTGTAGCCTGCCGGCTCTTCAGTCTATGGGATTCTCTAGGCAAGAATACTGGAGTGGGTTGATATTTCCTCCTCCAGGGGATCTTCCTGTCCCAGGAATCAAACCTGGGTCTCCTGCACTGCAGGCAGATTCTTCACCAAGTGAGCTATAAGGTAAGCCGATGGAGAGATTGAACAGAAGTTAGAAACAGAGGTCTTAACCAACACGAGAGGAGCTCCAAATCTGGGGTAGACCTGCAAAATTATCTTGATTTTATAAGGAAGCTGGGGGTTTGTACCCTCATACTGTCCAGTTATGTGTGTAGGATGCCCCCATGAAAGAGAAGTGGAAAAAGCAGCTTCCTTTGACAAATGTAATTCCTACAGAGGAATCCTGATAATCCAACAATCAAAACCTCTGGAAGCTGAGGCTGGTAAAATGTGTGTTTATTTCTAAAGAGGGCATCGGGCCAGCACCTCACAACATCCATTGCAGCTGCTTGCATCGACTTGCTCTATAAGGTAAATTCACCTCATCTGGAACACAGATGATCCAGTATTTTGATTGATCTCTTTTCATAGGGAAGCTTACAAATGTGTCATCAATAAGAATCATTGCTGGAGCTGGTTTCAAGCTCAAAATAATACTCATCATCTCTTTCCTTTTCCACCCGGTCATTTAGATTACGCTCATACCCAGCTGGAACCTCCACTGGTCCAGGCACTGTGATGTACTGGTGTAGACTATGATGCAAAATGAGACAGAACTTTGTCCTTGGTCATCTTGCCCTTCTCACACTATGGTTGCTGCATTTGTCCATTGATTCCCAATATTGGACAAAGAACTGAAAGAAAAGCTCCAATAGATCATCTGAATCCCAAGTATACTCTATACTTTCCCGGCCCACATTATATAATAAAATCCCTACCATATCCTGATGATCACAGTCAATTACCCTTCATAGGATATCTCTTTCCTTGTCTGATTATCTCGTTACAAAAAATAAAAAGGAACATAATATAATTTATAACTTAAATATAAATTTAAGTTTAATGGAAGACTCACTGAGTCACAAATCAGAAGCATTTCCCCTCTGGAACAAGAACCTGTACATTCAGGGAGACCAGAATTGTGGAGAAGGCAAGCACAAATTATCCAAGTGAGTACTTGTTAAAAGTAAAAGGTAAAGTTCTAATAAGCAAGATCACTCCAGCTTCCATTTTGTTTTGGAGACCCATTTATTCTGGCATTAGCCTCTCTGTCCTGGAAAACTAGGGAAGCTGTTCACTCTCAGATGAAGGGTACCAACTTCTGAAGGCCACCAGGGATACCAAATGTCAAAGTTGGAGGCTGTGAAAGCCAATTGTGGGGTTTAGCTGATACTTGTAAATTTCAGCTTTGTTCATTGGTTCTGAATTGTTTTGTTTTCCCTCCTACTTTATATCCATTTTCCCTTCCCAATTAGATGTCTTGTGGATTTCAGACTCTGAAATGAAAAGCAACAGCTTTACAGAGACTACTTAACTGGTTCCCACAGTGGTTAAGTTCAAACACCTATAACAAAGCAGTTCTGCTTCTCTGATTGAAACTTTACAGATATACTTGGTGTCCCCACAGTCTAGAAGCCTCCAACTACAAATGTGTATCTCTTGAAGTATTATTGTGCAGTAATTGAGAGCACTGCTTTTGGAGACAGGAACGCTAGTACTTGAATCTTTCCTGTTCAATCCACTAGGTATGGAATCATAAACAAGTTACATAAATTCCATGTTACTGCTCCTCCATCAATAAAATGTGGGAAAATGCAAAGATCATTGTGAAGATTAAATATGATTTAAAATTAATTATTAATTTGTGAATTAAAATTAGCATGTAACAAATATTTTTATTATGATTGTTAAATTTTGTCAACTTTCTCAAAATTCTCTGGGTATTTAAAGGTTTTGTCCTCTTGTCAAAAGCAAACAAAGGAGCATTGTTTGGGACTTTTCATGTATAAAACATTATACTTTTTGATACAAAAACAAACAAACAAACATAAATAACAAAAAATAAGGAAGAAAAAACTTCTACCCTATATCTAGCATGAATGGAACACATTATTCCGCAACTGGCAAAAAATACATTAATACCCTTTTTGGTAAATAGTTACTTCTTTAAATTATAGGAAGGGAGGGGTGATGCCATCCAGGGAGGGAAAACATTGTGTTACCCTTTGGAATCCCTTTGATGCATTTAGATCAGGTTCTTATTTCAAGTCATCTATAAGAACCCACAGTTTCTGTTGCCCCAGCCTTGAGAAGACAGCTCTACTTAGAACTCTGTGCAAGAGCAGGAAATGGCAGCCCACTCTAGTATTCTTGCCTGGAGAATCCCACGGACAGAGGAGCCTGGTGGGCTGTAGTCCGTGGGGTCGCGAAGAGTCAGACACAACTGAGCAACTTTCACTCACTTTTAGAAATGTGCAGTGTGAGCCTTCACTTGTTTTAATTTCTCATCCTCTTTGCACAAAGACTCTGTAAGGCTCCCACCTGTCTGCTTAAGTTGCTTACCTTCAGCAGAATTGACAATTGCTGATTCCCTAATGCCCTCAATAAGTCAGGCTCAGGTAATTTTTCTTTTACATTTTTCACAATAGCAAACGAAAGCCTCTCTCCTAGCTGTCTCTTATGGTCTATTTACTGACCCCCATAGATTAATCTGGCTTATCTTACTGACCTATTGCTGAGGCACAGCTGACTCCTCACTCGTGGTTCCTTCCAACTGAGGAAGGTAAAATTCCCCTGAACATGACTGGGTTCTTTATCCTGGTACTGAAGTAAAAATGTCTGTAAGATAAGAAAGGAAGCTTCATGCCATAACAAATTCAGAACTGATGGAACACGGTACATCCAGTAGTTTTTCTAGATTTGCCAGAATTTTCAGGGCTTTCTGAGTTTCTTGGACTATTACAGTTTCTTTTAGGAGCATTGAGAAGGGTATAGTCAACGAAGGTATTAAGGACCCAGAAGATAATGAAAGCATTAAACACTTCATACCATACAACTATTCAGGACATCACCATGTCCTATAAACCTATCCTTCCAGCCCTAGGATCTTTATACAAGTAATTTTGTAGTTTTTATGAAAAATAAGAGTCAATATTGTGATTTCCCTATATCCATCCAAATTTTAGCTCTAAAAACACACATTCTGGGAAATCCTACAGTCCTAGGCATGCTACAGCAGTTGGTCATTCCATACGGAGTCACTAGAAATATGGACTCTGGAGACAAGAAGACCAGGGAGCAATTTCTGGCTCTAGTTGTTTCTAGTTATATCATCTTGGACATGTAATTCAACTCCAATCAGATCTTAATTACCCTCAACTGTACTTAAGAGGAGAAATACCTTTTTAAACAGGTTTGCTCCAAATAGAATATGAAATATTGAATTTATTTCACATAGTTTCACAGACATTATGAGTTATTAATATTAGATATTGTGAGTGTTGGTGATGTTACTTGATATTGAGTATCTCTTAGGTTCAGTCCTACAGCTTTTAAAGGTGTTGACAGAATAGGAACATTATGTTTACTCTTGAGAGTAGTAGATATGTGGCCCCAGAATCAAAAGCTTCTGGATTCCTAAGCAATTTCTCCACTGAGATATTAAAATCCTGCAACATGTTACACAGGTGAATTCTATAACATGCTTCATGGGAAATGATACCTAAAATAAGAATTAGCAATGCTGTGGTTAAGTGTATGATTCTGGAATTAAAAGATCTGACCTTGACTTCTGGTTTCATCCTAAAGATTGTGCAGTCTAATCTATTTGAGCCTGAAATTCTACATCAGCAAAGTGGGGATGATAATACTGATATCACAGGAAATGAGAGGATTCTTACTCGAGACAGTGCTTGAAAATTGTTTAGCACATTACCTGGCCATTTGAAAGGGCTCAATAATATTATAAAATAGCTCACATTTAAGTGTTAAGTAGGGGCTTCCCCAGTAGCTCAGACAGTAAAGAATCTACCTACAATGCAGGAGACCCAGATTTGATCCTAAGTCAGGAAGATCCCTTGGAGTAGGGAATGGCTACCCACTCCAGTATTCTTATCTGGAGAACTCCATGGACAAAGGAGCATGGTAGGCTACAGTCCATGGGGTCACACAAGGTACAGAGAGATTAAGTACAATAACATGCCCAAGTTACACAACAAAAGCTGTGTGATTAAGATTTAATCAAACCCACCAGGCATCAGAGTCCAAACTTTCAACCATTAAACTACTACTACAGTGTCTCAGTGATAGAGCATGGAAAGGTGAAAAGACGAGAGAGATATTCTTAAATATTGGCCTTTGAGAAAGGAAGTACGGGGTATAGAGTGAATCATCAGCAGACTGAATATTCAGGGACCTTGATGAGTGGAACTACTCTCATTATCACACTAGACTTCCTAACCAAAGGACAAGATTCTACCTGCCCCCTAAAGGTACACTTGGGGAAGTCACTTTTGAGTATGGACAGAAAGCGAGAGTTTCATGTGCATCTCTGAAGGACACAGCGAAGCTGGGTTACAGACACACAGCCAGAGAAGAAACCATCTTAGCACTTCTTTTATTCGGTCCTGCGACATACCAAATTTTCCCTGAAACTGAAAATTCATGTTAGGTTCCCAAAGAATTACTTTTTCATGTTTAGAATGATCTTATTATCACTTTGACATTTAGAGAAGGAAATGGCAACCCACTCCAGTATTCTTGCCTAGAGAATCCTGTGGACAGAGGAGCCTGGTGGGTTACTGTCCATAGGGTCGCACAGAGTCGGACATGACTGAAGTGACTTAGCCTGCATGCATGCATTGGAGAAGGAAATGGCAACCCACTCCAGTATTCTTGCCTGGAGAATTCCAGGGACAGAAGAGCCTGGTGGGCTATCATCTATGGGGTCGCACAGAGTCGGACACGATTGAAGCGACAGCAGCAGCAGCACTATCACCATTAATCAGTGACAGATCAGTCAAAAACAGGACAGTATAAGATCAAAGAAGTTGCTTTCAGCCGTAGGAACAACTTCATGCCACTAAAGAACTCCATGCTTTTCTGTATCTATTATTTGCAACACCAGTGAGTTAAAAGCAACATGCTGATTTGGGACTCCTACTTTCAGTTAAAAGGACTTGGCTCCCATGTTAATAATGAGAACAAGTCAGATAAACTTCACTATTATACATTTATCTTTTTAAACCCACCAGAAAGCCAAGGTCACAAAGAACATGAATGAATTAAATTCCAGAAAGTAATAAACTGTTCTAAGAGAGAAGACACCTGCCGTTGCTTTCATCAAAACTACCTGAACTGCAGTAAGAAGAAACCAGCTAAAATTTAAGCAGTTTTAATGGCCACATGGAGACTGTAGTGATGAGCTGAAATCCTAAGGAGCCCCAGTCACCTGGTACGTACACTCGACTACTGACTATTCTTTATGAGTCTTCAGTAAGCATATGAGTAATTGTAATGAAACAACATCTGGGAAAGCTGAAAGAATGTCACATTCCCTGAGAAATGGGCTTTTCCCACAAGTAAGACTGGGGCTTCCCGGGGATGGTAATAGGGCAGGATGTAGAGGGAAATTTTATGAACATGGTTGGATGGCATCACCAACTCAATGGACATGAGTTTGAGGAGGCTCTGGGAGTTGGTGGTGGACAGGGAAGTCTGACGTGCTACAGTCCACGGGGTCGCAAAGAGTCAGACACGACTGAGCAACCGAATTGAACTGATTATCATCTGCACTTGTGCAGCCCAGGCTTTTAGGGAATGCACTCTAGAGACTGTCAGAAAGCTGGGGAAATGTCAGTAGAATGGAAAAACATCTCTTATTGTTTAGAAAACCAGAGATGAGATAAGACAACAAGAACTCCTCAGTGATTAAAATTTGACTGCCAGAATTTAAAGCAGAGGGAGAGAGGAGAGATCCTACCAGAAAGCTGTCACCTAAGTTGTAAAGCATAAAGGGGCTGGTAAAAACTTGGCATGCTGAGATCTCAATCCCTGATAAAGAAAAAGTCTTGACTCTAAAAATGTAAGACTGGGTCTCCTTGGTGTCCAGTGGTTAAGAATTCACACTTCCAATGCAGGGGGCACAATCCCTGGTAGGACAACTAAGATCCCATGTGCCGTGGGGTGTGGCCCAAAAGTAAAATAATAATAATAAATAAAAAATTTTAAACAAGACATAAACTAAAACTAAATAGAGCTGTATTAGTTTAGCTCCCTATGCTAACAGCCTGACCAAAGGAGCATAGCTTTTACTAGGTGTAATGTTTATTTCCATCTCTATTTTACATACAATGTCCAGAATATAATGAAAAAATACATGACTTATAGATAAATATAAAAATGTTATTTACAGTAAAAAGAGGAAACATTTAGCCAAAAGATACACTGAGATAGCCCCAGGTGCAACAATTATCAGATAGAGATTTTATTTAGTGTTTGGTATTTTTGTTTCTCTTCTGAATTATTTATGGATTATCAAATGCATTAAGTGAAAACAGAATAAAACTCAGAAAATTATCAAATCTCTAGAAACAAATCTAACCAAAGACATAAAAGATCACTGTTAAAAAGTCTAAATATTGAAAATAAAAATTAACAAAAATATAAATAGACATTACATGCTAATAGATAAGACTCAATAATATTAATAGCTTTTCAAAATTGATTTTCAGATTCAATGCAAGTCAACAGAATCCCAGAGACTAGTTGAAATAGACAAATTCATTCTAAAATTTGCATGGAAATTCAAAGTATCTAGAATTGTAAAAACAATCTTGACAAATTGAAATTTGGAGGACTTTCTATATCTGATTACAAGGCTTACTGTAAAGCTATTATATTTAAGACTGTATGGTGAAAGCATATGGAAGAATAAATATCAGTGGAATAGAGTTTAGATTAATTGCACATCTATATAAGCAATTTATTTTTGACTGATTTACCAAATCATTTTAAAGGAGAAAGAAAAGCTTTTTTAAAGAAATGGTGCTGAAACAATTGAATGTACTCCTGAAGGGAAACAAAAAATGAAGATCGACTTCTACTTTCCTTCATACCCATAAACTCATTAGAGATAAACCACAGACCTAAATGTAGAAGCTAAATTCCTAAATAAGAAAACACAGGGGAATGCTTCATAACTAACAGTAGGGTATACTAGGGTTTTTCAGAGAAACAGAACAAACTATATGTATATAGATGTACATATGTGTCAAAAGATATTTTATAAGGAATTGGCTCACAAAGTTATGGAAGCTAGCAAACCCCAGGANAAGAAAACACAGGGGAATGCTTCATAACTAACAGTAGGGTATACTAGGGTTTTTCAGAGAAACAGAACAAACTATATGTATATAGATGTACATATGTGTCAAAAGATATTTTATAAGGAACTGGCTCACAAAGTTATGGAAGCTAGCAAACCCCAGGATCCCTAGATCTACAAGGTGAGTTGGCAAGCTACAGATCCAGAAAAGTCAGTAGCTTAGTTCTAGTCCTGAGGCCAGGAGGCTGAAGATTCAGGGAAGAGTCCATGATTCATTTTGAATCTAAAAGCAGGGAGAAAGCCAATGTCCCAATTTGAAGGAAAAGAGGCAGAAAGAATTCTCTTATTGAGGAGAAAGTCAGACTTTTGGTTCTATTCAGGGTTTCTGATTGGGTGAGGCCAACCTACATTAGGGAGGGCAATTTCTATAATCAGTATGTTGATTTAAATGTTAATCTCATCCAAAATACTCTCAAAGAAACACTTAGAATAATGCTAGGGAAAAAAAAAAAATGTCTTATAATCTCTAAATTACTTTTACAAATCTAAAAGCAAATAATATCTTGCTCTGATTATGTATACCATAGAAGTATTTAAAGCATCACATTATATTCCCTGGTAGTTCAGCTGGTAAAGAATCTACCTGCAATGCAGGAGAACCTGGTTGGATGATTCCTGGGTTGGGAAGATCACCTGGAGAAGGGATAGGCTATCGACTCCAGTATTCTTGGGCTTCCCTGGTGGCTCAGCTGGTAAAGAATCCACACACAATGTGGGAGACCTGGGTTCAATCCCTGGGTTGGGAAGATCCCCAGGAGAAGGGATCAGCTACCCACTCTAGTATTCTGGCCTGGAAAATTCCAAGACTGGGGGTCACAAATAGTCCATGGGGTCACAAATAGTCAGATACAACTGAGTGATTTTCACTTCCATGCTTTTAACATCTCTTAGTGAGCACAGTCATTGACAATAAACAAGTATCTTCAGAAGAGCAACAGATAAATCCCTTCTCTTTGAACTGAATTAAAGTGTGTGCTGAAAATAAGTATAAAAGCTTTTTTTTAGTATCTATTTGATTGTGATAATAACTTGGGATCTCTATGAGCCAAAAATCTGTGATTTTTAACAGAAGTTTAGGTAACATGTGCTGGCTAAGTGCCACTTAGAGTAGATATTGTATGGTTTAGGTTGGGATAAAGAAGCCATAGAGGTAAAAGCTGGGAGTTCATTGTCTTTTGAACTGAAAATTCTGCAATGGTCTGTTATATCACAATCTGTTCCAAGCCGGCAAGAGCTTATGAACTTTCAATATAATGGACAATAAAACAGCCTTCATCTTTAGAAAAAGAGATTGTTTAAAAGAACTTGGGTTATGAGGATTTTTAAAAGACCCTATCTTTACATGAAAAATCTTTGAGAATATATAACTCTCTTTTTTATTCTTATATTTGATTGGCTATATATTTTTTTAAAAATTATTGGCATATAGTTGATTTATAATGTTGTGTACAGCACTTTACTGTACCGCAAAGTGAATCAGTTGTACGTATACACATATCCACTCTTTTTTAGATTCTTTTCCCATACATATCATTACAGAGTATTGACTAGAGTTCTCTGTGCTACATAGTAGATCTTATTGGTTATCTATTTTATATATAGTAGTGTCTATATGTCAAATTTCAATCTCCCAATTTAGCCCTCCCCACCTTTGCCCCACCTGGTAACCATAAGATTGTTTCCTATATCTCTGACTTTATTTCTGCTTTGTAAATAAGTTCATTTGTAATATATTTTAGATTCTACATACAAGCGATACCATGTGATATTTGCCTTTATCTGACTTACTTCACTCAGTATGACAACTTCTAGGTCCATCCGTGTTGTTGCAAATGGCATTATGTCATTCTTTTTTCATTAACTATTCTATTCTGTTTTAATGGAATAGATACATATATTCCATTGTATACATGTACCACATTTTCTTTATCCATTCTTCTGCTGATGGACAATTAGGTTACTTACATGACCTGGCTATTGTAAATAGTGCTGCAGTGAATAGTGGGGTACATATATCTTTTCAAATTGTGGTGTTCTCTGGCTATATGCCCAGGATTGGGATTGCTGAATCATATGGTAGCTCTGTAAGGAACCTTCATACTGCTCTTCATAGTAGCTCTACCAATTTACATTTCGGCCAACAGTGTAGAAAGTTTCTCTTCTCTCTACACCCTCTGCAGCATTTATTACTTGTAGACTTTCTGATGATGCCCGTTCTGACTGGTATATGGTGATGTCTTTAAACCTGCTTTATTAAATATTACATCACTCAGTTGATAAGAAAATAAACAGCAAAGGACATACTCCAATTTCATAAAATCATGATTTAAGATATGCAAAATAATAGTGTTCTAAATCTGTAGTATGTGAAAATTTTATTTCCTGTTCTCAGAATACATAAAATTTGGGAAGTTACTGTCATTAATGTGCACTAAAATTGAAGCTGCATGATCTTTTCCTGTTTTTAGTTTCATGGTTTATAAAATAATATTAAAAGCCTAAAATCATAACCTCTATAACTATTAATTATGAACTCTTTATTGAGCATATATTGAATTTTCTTAGTGTGCTTTATGAACTTTAAAATTCTAACTATATTTAATGGATCATCTGGTCCTGGAATGGAAAAAAAATTCAAGGGCTGTGACAGGGCACATAAACAAAATTACTATATCCTTATAGTTTGATTATTTTTTAAATCTGAAATCATTATTGTTATTAGTTCATGGACTAGATAGTTTTTAAGAGCCTTTCTAACTCAAAAATGTAATTCAATAGTTCAATCATGTTAAATTGTTTTATTTTATAGGAAACCAAGAATAGAAATCTCACAATATAGTCCTTCATCTTACTGATCTTTTTTCCTACACAACAAAATCAAAGAAAGAGGCAATTATCTAGAGACAAGTCCCCAACCTAGGAATTGGTTGTGTTCCAAAAGGTCATTCAGTGGTCAGTTGAATGCATTAGACTCAGGGAAGTCCAGCAGCAAAATGTCAGGACCAGGTCAGTGACTCTTAATTAAAAGGGGGAAACTTTATTTCTCAGAGGAAAAAGTCAAATTCCCAAGAGAAAGTTGAATAATGTTAATAATGTTGTCAGGCAAGACACAATACAGCGGTATTTTTCACAGAGCTAGAACAAATAATTTCACAATTTGTACGGATATACAAAAAACTTCAAATAGCCAAAGCAATCTTGAGAAAGAAGAATGGAACTGGAGGAATTAACCTGCCTGACTTCAGGCTCTATTACAAAGCCACAGTCTTCAAGACAGTATGTTACTGGCACAAAGACAGAAATATAGATCAATGGAACAAAATAGAAAGCCCAGAGATAAATCCACACACCTATGGACACCTTATCTTCGACAAAGGAGGCAAAAATATACAATGGAGTAAAGACAATCTCTTTAACAAGTGGTGCTGGAAAAACTGATCAACCACTTGTAGAAGAATGAAACTAGATCACTCTCTAACACCACACACAAAAATAAACTCAAAATGGATTAAAGATCTAAACGTAAGACCAGAAACTATAAAACTCCTAGAGGAGAACATAGGCAAAACACTTTCCGACATAAATCACAGCAGGATCCTCTATGATCCACCTCCCAGAATACTGGAAATAAAAGCAAAAATAAACAAATGGGATCTAATTAAAATTAAAAGCTTCTGCACAACAAAGGAAACTATAAGCAAGGTAAAAAGACAGCCTTCTGAATGGGAGAAAACAATAGCAAATGAAGCAACTGACAAACAACTAATCTCAAAAATATACAAGCAACTTATGCAGCTCAACTCCAGAAAAATAAATGACCCAATCAAAAAATGGGCCAAAGAACTAAACAGACATTTCTCCAAAGAAGACATACGGATGGCTAACAAACACATGAAAAGATGCTCAACATCACTCATTATCAGAGAAATGCAAATCAAGACCACAATGAGGTACCATTTCACACCAGTCAGAATGGCTGCGATCCAAAAGTCTACAAGCAATAAATGCTGGAGAGGGTGTGGAGAAAAGGGAACCCTCTTACACTGCTGGTGGGAATGCAAACTAGTACAGCCACTATGGAGAACAGTGTGGAGATTCCTTAAAAAACTGCAAATAGAACTGCCTTATGACCCAGCAATCCCACTGCTGGGCATACACACCGAGGAAACCAGAATTGAAAGAGACACATGTACCCCAATGTTCATTGCAGCACTGTTTATAATAGCCAGGACATGGAAACAACCTAGATGTCCATCAGCAGATGAATGGATAAGAAAGCTGTGGTACATATACACAATGGAGTATTACTCAGCCATTAAAAAGAATTCATTTGAATCAGTTCTAATGAGATGGATGAAACTGGAACCTATTATACAGAGTGAAGTAAGCCAGAAAGAAAAACACCAATACAGTATACTAACACATATATATGGAATTTAGAAAGATGGTAACGATAACCCTGTATGTGAGACAGCAAAAGAGACACAGATGTATAGAACAGTCTTTCGGACTCTGTGCGAGAGGGAGAGTGGGATGATTTGGGAAAATGGCATTGAAACATGTATAATATCATATAAGAAATGAATCACCAGTCTAGGTTCGATGCAGGATACAGGATGCTTGGGGCTGGTGCACTGGGATGACCCAGAGAGATGGTATGGGGAGGGAGGTGGGAGCGGGGTTCAGGATTGGAAACACGTGTACACCCTTGGCAGATTCATCTTGATGTATGGCAAAACCAATACAATATTGTAATTAGCCTTCAATTAAAATAAATAAATTTAAATTTTAAAAAATAAATGAAAGCAAACAAACAAAAAGAGCCAAAACAAACAAAAAACAGGCATAGTATATATAAAAAAAAAAAAAGACCAATATCAACCACTGCTTTCCTCATTTGTTTTTGCAGGAAGCACAGTCTGGCTCAGTCTCTTCCAGCAAGGTAGCCACCTGTGAGCATGGCAAGAATGCAGGAGCAGCTTTGTCCTCAGTAACAGTGGTAGCTGGGATATAACCAACCCTCGGGACATCCTGAAATAAAATATCCACCAACAGGATTTTACCTCTCACTCTCTTATAACTGGCTAAATCAGACTTGGGGCTTCTGTCCTGAACTGCCTTTAGCACTCAATTTCCCAGCCCGAATTATGTTTCGTGCTCTAATATATCCTAAAAGGTCTTGCATTATGCTAGGCACATAAAGTAACACTGCAAATACTTGTCAGTCTATTTATTAACTAAACAATCAGGCTAATTACATGTAATAATGATGATGATGATTCATAATTCTAGATTAAATACACTAAGTATCATCATATATGTGCAATGAAAGGACTTTGGAAGGATTCAAAAAATTCAAATACTTCATAATATTTTAGTTTTGATCAGTTCAGTTCAGTTCAGTCGCTCAGTCATGTCTGACTCTTTGTGACCCCATGAATTGCAGCATGCCAGGCCTCCCTGTCCATCACCAACTCCCGGAGTTCACACAAACTCATGTCCATCAAGTTGGTGATGCCATCCAGCCATCTCATCCTCTGTCGTCCCCTTCTCCTCCTGCCCCCAATCCCTCTCAGCATCAGAGTCTTTTCCAACGAGTCAACTCTTCGCATGAGGTTGCCAAAGTACTGGAGTTTCAGCTTCAGCATCAGTCCTTCTAATGAATACCCAGAACTGATCTCCTTTAGAATGGACAGGTTGGATCTCCTTGCAGTCCAAGGGACTCTCAAGAGTCTTCTCCAACACCACAGTTGAAAAGCATCAATTCTTCGGCACTCAGCTTTCGTCACAGCCCAACTCTCACATCCATATATGACCACTGGAAAAACCACAGCCTTGACTAGATGGACCTTTGTTGGCAAAGTAATATCTCTGTTATCTAGGTTGGTCATAACTTTCCTTCCAAGGAGTAAGTGTCTTTTAATTTCATGGCTGGAATCAGCATCTGCAGTGATTTTGGAGCCCAAAAAATTAAAGTCTGACACTGTTTCCCCATCTATTTCCCATGAAGTGATGGGACCAGATGCCATGATCTTCGTTTTCTGAATGTTGAGCTTTAAGCCAACTTTTTCACTCTCCTCTTTCACTTTCATCAAGAGGCTTTTTAGTTCCCCTTCACTTTCTGCCATAAGGGTGGTGTCATCTGCATATCTGAGGTTATTGATATTTCTCCTGGCAATCTTGATTCCAGCCTGTGCTTCTTCCAGCCCAGCGTTTCTCATGATGTATACAGCCTTGATGTACTCCTTTTTCCTATTTGGAACCAGTCTGTTGTTCCATGTCCAGTTCTAACTGTTGCTTCCTGACCTGCATATAGGTTTCTCAAGAGGTTGGTCAGGTGGTCTGGTATTCCCATCTCTCTCAGAATTTTCCACAGTTTATTGTGATCCACACAGTCAAAGGCTTTGGCATAGTCAATAAAGCAGAAAGATGTTTCTCTGGAACTCTCTTGCTTTTTCAGTGATCCAGCGGATGTTGGCAATTTGATCTTTGGTTCCTCTGCCTTTCCTAGAACAAGGTTGAACATTTGGAAGTTCACGGTTCATGTATTGCTGAAGCCTGGCTTGGAGTTTTGATAGAACTACATATAAAAAAGATTATGGTACATCAAACACACTAGAAAAGAAGTATGCTTCCTAAAGTCGAAGTGATATTATCACCAGTAAAATCCGTTAACAAATCCCAGAAGATAAAAATAGAATCTGAGCTATAGAATATAGTCTAACCTTTTTTATTTTTTTCTTTCTTTTGTGCTTTGTCTAGTTTTACTTGTTGTTTGGGCACCACATGTGGAGGCTTCTGGCACCTGGCACTTCAGACCCAAGTTTCTAGTGTGGAAGAGCTGGGCAACACCTCAGCTGGCAGACTGTGTACAGAAACACTTCACACAACATTGCAATTCAAGATGGCAGCACTGGGCCATGTGTAGAGACACTGCACCCAGCACTGTGATCTGGAGCTATAAGCAACAAAGCTGAACCTGCCCAGTGAGAACTCTGCCCCATCCATCTAGTGACAAAATCCCTATAAAGCAGCCCTGCCCAGGGCCTGTTGGGGAGTGTGCGTGCTCTAAGCCACAAGCTAATACCTCTCCATTCGCGGATCCAAGAATAAAGCTTTCCTTTGCTTCTGAACCAACCTAAACTTAGTGTCCTATTGGGTCAGACAACACTAGGTGGGAGAACTCTTGTTGGAACCCTCCTAAAACTAGAAGACAGCTTCAGTATATCCCTGGCTGGGTTTTGCTGCATCTGGACCCCTAACTACAGTCTGGTACCTAGATTTTTAGTCACTTAGTTATGTCCAACTCTTTGCAACCCCATGGACTGTATCCTATCAGGCTCCTTTGCTCATGGAATTCTCCACAAGAATACTGCAGTGGATAGCCATTCCTTTCTCCGGGGGTCTTCCTAATCTAGGGGTCAAACTCAGTGCACTGTCTTCTGCATTGCAGGCAGATTCTTTGCTGCCAAGCCACCAGAAAGCCCCTAGGCCTCTATATAAAAAGTAAATAGAATGATGATCTTCTTAAATGGAATTCAGAATACCAAGGGGTATTTTGAATCTGAAAAGCAATAGCTTCAGGCCCCAGCCCTAGCTCTCCCAGATTTAGATAAACCCTTTGATCTTTACATTCAGTAGAAAAAAGGGGGCTTCCCTGGTAGCTCAGAGGTAAATAATCTACCTGCCAATACAGGAGACACAGGTTCAATCCCTGTCTGGGAAGATGCCACATGCCTCAGGGCAACTAAGCCCTTGAACCACAACTACTTGCCCAAGCTCAAGAGCCCTGGAGCTGCAACTACTGAAGCTGGTGTACCCTAGAGCCTGTGCCCTACAAGAGAAGCCACCACATTGAAAAAGTGGCCTCTGCTCTCCGCAACTAGAGAAAAGCCCATGCAGCAATGAAGACCCAGCACAGACAGAAATAAGTAAATAAATAAACATTAAAAAAGAAAAAAAGGCATCACTCATGGGGTATTAGCTCAAAACTGGAACACCTTACTGGTGGTTGTTTATTTCTCTAAACAATTAAATCAAACTGCTAATGGATGGCTTTGCCTTCAGGCAGTAGCAGCCACTACAACCTTGCTAAAGGAGGCTGAAAAATTTAATGCTTGGTCAGCCAATCTCTACATGGACTCCACACCAGGTTCAAGCTTCAGTAAGTTCTAAGGGGACAGAATGTCTATTACCTGGAACGTTGATTCAAGTTCATTCTGTGCATTTAAACAACACAGTGGTTACCATAAAATCCTGACACATGCTAGATCCTGCCATGATGCTACCCCAGAAATAAGGCCCCTGGAGCATGATTGTATAGAAATCATAGACTCAGTCTAGGAAGTGAACAGCGACCCTGACCTAGGAAGTAAGCCTCTTCCTGAAGAAGCAGAATGGTTCACAGAAGTTTAATAAGAGAAGGAAAAAGGCAGGAAGGATACACATTAACCTCTCTGACCCAAGCAGTAGAAGCACAAAGCCAGCTTTCAGGGACTTCAGCCAAAAGGCTGAGCTGATAGCCTTCACCTGAGCCTTACAGTGAAGGACAGGGAAGATTTTAGATGTCCACAGATTCCTGGTATGCATATGCCATGCTACACACCTGGGACTTTTTAGAAAGAGGTATGCTTATCACAGATAATGAACACATAAAACATGGCATAAGCATGTTGAAGCTTTAAAAGCAGTGAAAGTAAAGTTGCTCAGTCGTGTCTGACTCTTTGCGACCCCGTGGACTGTAACCTACCAGGCTCCTCCGTCCATGGGATTCTCCAGGCAAGAATACTGGAGTATAGAAATCATAGACTCAGTCTAGGAAGTGAACAGCGACCCTGACCTAGGAAGTAAGCCTCTTCCTGAAGAAGCAGAATGGTTCACAGAAGTTTAATAAGAGAAGGAAAAAGGCAGGAAGGATACACATTAACCTCTCTGACCCAAGCAGTAGAAGCACAAAGCCAGCTTTCAGGGACTTCAGCCAAAAGGCTGAGCTGATAGCCTTCACCTGAGCCTTACAGTGAAGGACAGGGAAGATTTTAGATGTCCACAGATTCCTGGTATGCATATGCCATGCTACACACCTGGGACTTTTTAGAAAGAGGTATGCTTATTACAGATAATGAACACATAAAACATGGCATAAGCATGTTGAAGCTTTAAAAGCAGTGAAAGTAAAGTTGCTCAGTCGTGTCTGACTCTTTGCGACCCCGTGGACTGTAACCTACCAGGCTCCTCCGTCCATGGGATTCTCCAGGCAAGAATACTGGGGTGGGTTGCCATTTCCTCCTCCAGGGGATCTCCCTGACCCAGGGATTGAACCCGGCTGGGTCTCCCGCCTTGCAGGCAAATGCTTTAACCTCTGAGCCACCAATGGGCTTCTTAAAAGCAGTACAGTTACCAAAAAAGGTGACAAGGATTCATTGGAGGGGGATTCAGAGTTAAGAAAGGGAAACAAAAGGAGGACAGAACTGCCCAAAGGGTAGGCCTAGAACCGATAACTTGGCAATTACCCCTCCTACCTCAAGTTCCAGATTCATCCAATTATTCCCCAATCCACACAAAAGAAAAATTAGACAAAGCCCTAAAATGAGGTTTCAGTGAGATCTATGAGGTCGTGGGTGGCTAGTCAATGAACATGGACATACTTCTTTCCCTGAACTGCAGCTTGTCCAGTCATTAGGGAGTCTCAACAAGGAATTCAAGTCCTTATAATAGGTTCATTGAGCTCATGGCAATTTCTGGCATAAAAAGTATAATCAGTCAAACATAATCAGTCAGACAGTTGAGACATGTCCCATCTGCACAATGAACAACCCAACACCAGACCCCCCCAGATAAGGCCTGGTCAGACCAGCCGGCCATATCCTGGGGACAATCGGCAGATTGATTTCACTGTCATGCCAAGAGTAGAGGACAATTTCAACACGTTTTCTGGGTAGATAGAAGCATTCCTTGCTAGAACTGAACAGCTACTGAAATGGCGAAGGCATTAATGTGACCAAGTCCAAGCTCACTCTGTTTGCCTCATGATAGGTCAATAAATCTGAGGGATGAGGGGTTGAGACAAGGTAGGGACTTTATTTGGGGAACCAGGTGACTGAGAAGATGGCAGGGTGCCAAAATAACCATCTTGTGGAGCTTGGATGCCAGTTTCTTTTGTGGATCAGAGATGGGGGAGGTGAGGATACAAAGTAAAAAGACCATTTAATTCTTGAAAATATCTCTAAGAGTAGTAAGCCTCAGGCAGGAGGATGTGTTAGTTTCACTTCCTTACAACCCTTCATAGGTGGGCAGGGTCAGGCTATCTTCCTGAGGCAGGCCATTATATACGCCTACAGTAACAGATTTTCTCTTCTTGGGCTCTCAAATCACTGCAGATGATGACTACATAAAATTAGAAGATGACTGCTTATTGGCAAGAAAGCTATGACAAACCTAGACAGTGTATTAAAAAGCAAAGACATCACCTTGCCAACAAAACTCTGTATAGTCAAGGCTATGGTCTTTCCAGTAGTCATGTACAGATGTGAGAACTTGACCATAAAGATGGTAGGGTGCCAAAGAATTGATGCTTTCTAATTGTGGTGCCGGAGAAGAGTCTTGACAGTCCCTTGTGCAGCAAGGAGATCTAATCAGTCAATCTTAAAGAAAATCAACCCTGAGTACTCATTGGAAGATCTGATGCTGAAGCTCCAATACTTTAGTCACCTGATGCAAACAGTCAAGTCACTAAAAGAGTCCCTGATGCCGGGAAAGATTGAAAGAGAGAAAGAGAAGTTGCTCAGTCGTGTCCGACTCTTTGCAACCCCATGGACTGTAGTCTACCAGGCTCCTCTGTCCATGGGACTTTCCAGGCAAGAGTACTGGAGTAGGTTGCCATTTCCTTCTCCAGGGGATCTTCCCAACACAGGGATCGAACCCGGGTCTCCTGTATTGTAGGCAGATACTTTACCGTCTGAGCCGAGGGAGAGATTGAAGGCAGAAGGAAAAGAGGGTGGCAGAGGATGAGATAGTTGGATGGCATCACTGATTCAAAGGACATGAACTTGGGCAAACTCTGGGAGACAGTGAGGAACAGGGAGGCCTGAGGTGCTGCAGTCCACGGGGTCACAAAGAATCAGACATGACTTGGCAACTGAACAGTAACAATAACAAAATCGGCAAGATAAAGTAACAGAAGCAGATCCAGTATGAAATCTAAATTAACCCTTCCAGGTTACATTCAGTTCAGTTGCTCAGTCATGTCTGACTCTTTGCAACCCCGTGAATTGCAGCACGCCAGGCCTCCCTGTCCATCACCAACTCCCGGAGTTTACACAAACTCATGTCCATCAATTTGGGATGCCATCCAGCCATCTCATCCTCTGTCGTCCCCTACTCCTCCTGCCCCCAATCCCTCCCAGCATCAGGGCCCTTTCCAATGAGTCAACTCTTTGCATGAAGTGGCCAAAGTATTGGAGTTTCAGCTTCAGCATCAGTCCTTCCAATGATCACCCAGGGCTGATCTCCTTTAGGATGGACTGGTTGGATCTCCTTGCAGCCCAAGGGACTCTCAAGAGTCTTCTCCAAAACCACAGTAAAAACATCAATTCTTCAATGCTCAGCTTTCTTCACAGTCCAACTCTCACATCCATACATGACCACTGGAAAAATCATAGCCTTGACCAGATGGACCTTTGTTGGCAAAGTAATGTCTCTGCTTCTTAATATGCTATCTAGGTTGGTCACAACTTTCTTTTCAAGGAGTAAGTGTCTTTTAATTTCATGGCTGCAATAGAAATAGTCCCCAGATTTGGGCTCGTAGGATACATACAAAATGATAATGGTCCATGATTTGGACCATTTGGACCAATGCCACACTTGTGGCAAAGGGGATAATGAGGGCCCCGGGATTAAAATAGACCATGTACCCAACCTGGCAACCCCAATTGTCTGGGAAAGTAGAGATTCAATCAGAACTTCAGTGGCTTCTGATTGCCCTGATCTTCTTGATGTTAGTCTCAAGGAATAAGTTAAAGTGCATTTGAGCTTGGGAGAAGGAAATGGCAACCCACTCCAGTATTCATGCCTGGGGAATCACATGGACAGAGGAGCCTAGTGGGCTACATACAGCCCATGGGGTTAGGAGACAGACACAACTGAATGACTGAGCACACAAACACATATTCTCTTGCTAATATTTGGGTCATGCATCTTAAATTGTCTGATGGTCTTTTTCTGTAAAGGGTTAGACAAATGGTGATCACACAGGGATGTGAACAGTTAGGGCTGAGGCCAGGTGACAACCAAACATATCTAAAAGCAGCTTGGAGGGGAGTTCTGCTTTTCTTCTTAGGGTTGTGATTATGTCCCAAATTAGCAGGAAGAAAAACAGAAGCCAGACCATCGCTCCTTAGTACCCCTCAAGAATGAGGAGCAGGAAAAAGGGCCAAAGAGGGATTTGCCACCAGCAAAGCCCATTAAAAATTCCCAGGAAATAAAAATAGAATCTAGGTAATAAAGTTTAACCTGTTTTTTTTTTTCTTTTTTTTTCCCTTTGTTTGGGCTTGTCTAGTTTCACTTGCTTATAGGGGGTCCAATGCAGACTTAAATTGAAGAAAGTAGGGAAAATGACTACCCACTCAGGTATGACTTAAATCAAATCCCTTATGATTATACAGTGGAAGTGACAAATAGATTCAAGGGATTAGATCTGATAGAGTGCTTGAAGAACTATGGAGGAAGGTTCATGACATTGTACAAGAGGCAGTGATCAAGACCATCCCCAAGAAAAAGAAATGCAAAGAGGCAAAATGGTCATCTGAGGAGGCCTTACAAACAGCTGACAAAAGAAGAAAAGTTAAAGGCAAAGGAGAAGAGGAAAGATATACCCATTTGAATGAAGAGTTCCAAAGAATAGCAAGAAGAGATAAGCAAGTCTTCCTCGGTGATCAACGCAAAGACACAGAGGAAAATAATAGAATGGGAAAGACTAGAGATCTCTTTAAGAAAATTAGAGATTCCAAGGGAACATTCATGCAAAGATGGGCACAATAAAGGACAGAAATGCTATGGACCTAATAGACACAGAAGATATTAAGAAGTAGCAGCAAGAATACACAGAAGAACAATACAAAAAAAGATCTTCATGACGCAGATAATCACGATGGTGTGATCACTCACCTAGAGCTAGATATCCTGGAATGCGAAGTCAAGTGGGCCTTAGGAAGCATCACTAGAAACAAAGCTAGTGAAGGTGATGTAATTCCAGTTGAGTTATTACAAATCCTACAAGATGATGCTGTGAGTGTGCTGCACTCGATAGGCCGGGAAATTTGGAAAACTCAGCAGTGGCCACAGGACTGGAAAAGGTCAGTTTTCATTCTGTTAGGTAGATAGACTAGGAAAAAGGAGTCTGAAATGGCGGTGGCTAAAAGACAAAGAAGGGAAAAGCCCATGAAAATAGAAAGGAAGTTCCAAGGATCAGAGTGAGGACCTCAGGTAAAACAAACAGCCCTCCTGGCTAGCCCAATTTACACAGGGCAGGCTCAAGAGGAGGAGAAAAGCATACAAAAAGAGGAGCCAAAATTGAGCCGGGGGTTTCTCTTCTCTTCACAGCCTGCCCTCACTCCTCTAGGATGTATTTTCCTTTGTTTGCCAATAAAACTGAGCTATAACACTGGTCCACCTGTCACTTCAAATTTTTGCTGTGGCAAGACAGAACTGAGGAAATTATAAATTCCCCGATAATTCCAATCTCAAAGAAAGGCAAGGCCAAAGAATGTTCTAACTACCACACAATTGCACTCATCTCACATGCTAGCAAAGTAATGATCAAAATTCTCCAAGCCAGGTTTCAACAATATGTGAACCATGAACTTCCAAATGTTCAAGGTGGATTTGGAAAAGCCAGAGGAACCAGAGATCAAATTGCCAACATCCATTGGATCATCGAAAAAGCAAGAGAGTTTCAGATAAACATCTACTTCTGTTTTACTGACTATGCAAAAGACTCTGACTGCGTGGATCACAACAAACTATGAAAAATTCTGAAAGAGATGGGAATACCAGACCACCTGACCTGCCTCTTGAGAAGTCTGTATGCAGGCCAAGAAGCAACAGTTAGAACTGAGCATAGAACAACAGACTGGTTCCAAATTGGGAAAAGAGTACATCAAGACTGTATATTGTCACCATGCTTATTTAGCTTATATGCAGAGTACATCATGTATAATGCTAGGCTGGATGAGGTATAACGCTAAGCTGGAATCAAGATTGCTGGGAGAAATATCAATAACCTCAGATATGTAGATGACACGACCTGTATGGCAGGAAGAGAAGAAAAACTAAAGAGCCTCCTATTGAAAGTGAAAGAGGAGAGTGAAAAAGCTGGCTTAAAGCTCAACATTCAGAAAACTAAGATCATGGCATCTGGTCCCATCACTTCATGGGAAATAGATGGGGAAACAATGGAAACAGTGGCTGACTTTATTTTTTGGACTCCAAAATCACTGCAGATGGTGATTGCAGCCATTAAATTAAAAGACACTTGCTACTTGGAAGAAAAGTTATGACCAACCTAGATAGCATATTCAAAAGCAGAGACATTACTTTTCCAGCAAAGGTCTGTCTAGTCAAAGCTATGGTTTTTCCAGTGGTCATGTATGGATGTGAGAGTTGGACTGTGAAGAAAGCTGAGCGCCAAAGAATTGATGCTTTTAAACTGTAGTGTTGGAGAAGACACTTGAGAGTCTCTTGGACTGCAAGGAGATCCAACCAGTCCATCCTAAAGGAAATCAGTCCTGAATATTCATTGGAAGGACTGATGCTGACTGAAACTCCAATATTTTGCCACCTGATATGAAGAACCTACTCATTGGAAAAGAGCCTGATGCTGGCAGAGAGTGAAGGCTGGTGGAGAAAGGGACGACAGAGGATGAAATGGTCAGATGGCTTCACCAATCAATGGACATGAGTTTAAGTAAGCTTCCAGGAGTTGGAAATGGACAGGGAAGCTTGGCGTGCTACAGTGCACTGGATCACAAAGAGTCGGACACAACTGTGCGACGGAACTAATGCAGAAACTGCTGTAACGTGAGCCTGCTGCACCGACACCTCAGCTCAGGGGGCGGCCGTGTGCACAGACACCGCCTGGGCACCTTGATCTGGAGCATGAGCAGCGCTGCCCCCATGAGAACTCTGCCCCCTCCCCACTACACCCACGAGATTCCTATAAAGCAGCCCATCCACCACCTGTAGCGCAGTGTGTGCTCTACAGCATGAGCTTGCACCTCTCCACTCTGACGACTCAGCAGTAAAGAGTCCGCCTGCCACTGCAGGAGATAGGGGTTGGATCCCTGATCCAGGAAGATCCCACGTGCCATGGAGCAACTAAGCCCATGCACCACAATAACTGAGCCTATGCCCTAGAGCCTGGGAACCACAACTCCTGAGTCCACATGCTGCAAGAAGTGAGGCTCGTGTGCCCCAGAGCCCGTGCACTGTGAAAAGACAAGCCACCACAATGAGAAGACCAGACACCACAGCTATAGAGTAGCCCCTGCTCACCGCAACCAGAGAAAAGCCTGTGCACCAACAGAGACCTAGCACAGCCGAAAAGGAAAGAAATAAAATTTTTTTTTAATTCCTTTCATTCTGAACCAAACTCGGTATCATTCTATTGACTCAAATGACACTGGGTGGAAGGACCCTTGTTGGAGCTCCACTCAGGCGGGTTAGTAACAATATCACTCTGTCAGGATCTGGTTTCTACATTCTCTAGTATCTCTCCAGGGGACAGGGGAGTGGTACTTGGAGGGTTGGTACTTCCTTTGCCCTCCTGAGACCTTCCTATATGACTGCTACACCACCTCTCCTCTGATCACCATCTATAGTTCTTCTGGTTTTGGAGGAGACAATATTTTGGGGGTGGATGTCAAGTGTCTCCTTATCACCCTATCTTAAATCACAAAACAATCTTTTCCTCTAAATCAGGGGATGGCAAAAGAGAGCCCTACAATGCTGATACCTGTTTTTATAAATAAATTTTTGTTGGAACATAGACACAAAGTGTCATCTATGGCCACTTTCACCCTATAACATCAGAGTTGAACAGTTGAGTCAGAGACCACAGGGTCCACAAAGATTAAAAAAAACTTACACCTTGCCTTTTATAGAGTTTGTCAATACTTTCCCTAAAGCAGCACAGCCACAGCATGTCCTGTAATATTTCAGGGTGCTACTTGAAGATGTAGGGAACACAGCATGGTATAGAAAGTTGCTTAGAATTGGATGAGACCACTCTGGTACCCTGGTCAGATTTTCTCAGTTTCTTCTGAGAAGCTCTGCTTGGTTCCTGTTCAATCTCTCTGGAGCTACTCACGCATGTTTAAGTAGTATATCATGGAGTCCAGATCCAAACACTGTGATGCCTGTGCGAAAGAAAATTTTTCTCCCTCCTTTCAATATAAGTCCTGCATTCCCAGTCTCTCACTTTTTCTCAAGAGCTACCCCTTTACAGAATGATAAATTGGTGATGAAAATGTCCATATCTTCCAGGGAAACTTGTACCTCCTGCCCAGAGGATGAAGTATTATGCTGTAACATTCCCCAAGTGATGCCATTCATTCTACATTGTTCTCAATTATTTACTATCTTGAGTTACAGTGTCCCCCACGCAGGTCAACTTTTCCATGCAACTGAATTCAGGCTTGACCATATGACTTGCCTTGGCATAGCAGATCTCAGGTATTTAAATATCCTAGAAGAAACTTAACAGCCATCACCTAGTTCAGCATTTCCATTTTTCCTTTTGCTTGGGGGAGATCATGTTCCAAACCATGAGGGGTAATACAGTCTGTACAAAGAAGAAACGTGACACAAACAATTCACAGTGCCTCAACTAACACATAACATGAGTGACAAACTTATACTGCTATAAGCAACGTGATTTTTAAATTTTGTGTGCTGTTACATAGGATAATGGTGAGAGATGATTGTCTTAAGCAGCTTGGGATAACATCATGAAATATCATAGACTGAATGGCTTAAACAACAGAAATTTATTTCTTACAGTTCTGGAGGCTGGGAAGTCCACAATCAAGGTGCCAGCCAATTCGGTCCCTAATGAGAGCTCTCTTCTTGGCTTGCAGATGCCTGCTTCTTTGTTATATCCTCACATTGATGTTCCTCTATATTATTCTTCTTGTAAAGGCCACTTATTTCATCATGAGGTCCCCACACCCATGACCTAATCTAAATTTAATTGCTTGCCAAAGACCTCCTCTCCAATTATCATCCTATTGGGGATGGGAAAATTCAACATATGAATTATGGAGGGATATAAACATTCAGTTCATAATAATAACTGTAACAGAAGTGAAGTACTGACATAATCAAAAATCTAAAACATGTAGCACTGAAATTCAGTGTCAGAGATAGTAAGACTACCATCCCCTGGAATAATTTAGGAGGCTTTGAAGGGATAGAATGGTGGTTTTCAACCAGTGGTTCTGTGACAGATACAATTTTGCTCTCTATGCAACAGTTTGCAATGTCTGGGGACATATTCAGTTATCAGAACTGAGTGAGAAGGATGCAACTGGGATCTGGTTGATAGGGGCCATGAATACTGCCTAACATCCTACAATGCATGAGATAGCCTCCCAAGACAAGGAAATACTGAGCCTAAAAATGTAGATATTGTCAAGGTTGAAAAATCCTACTTTAGAAAAAAAGACTAATAATATAATTATTTGTACATTTGGTTACATTTGACAAATTATTGGAAAAAAAAAAAGAACTAAACTGAAAAGAGCTGGACCATTTGCAAAGACTTACGATGCTAAATATGACTAATCCAAAATCAACACTTTCTCATTTTTATTATTAACATCACAGCTCCCATATGCTACTGTTTAACTAGGAAGCAGCTCCATAAATACGAACTATGTTTTATTTTATAGGTCAAGAACAATTCAGTAGGGGAAAACAATCTCACATAAGAAGCAACATACTTGTATTCAATGTACACAGCAGTTTAAATTATTAATCAGAACTCTTAACTGCTCCATCTAAAAACAGCCATTCAGATATCTAGTTTTCCTTAAGACCAGTGAAAAGAGTGCATCCTATATTTGTGAAACTAAAGAGTAATCTAGATGGTTTTTCCCAAAACAAGCAAATAAAAACAGGCTGCTCCTAAGATGAATTTAAATATCTATCTTTTTATAAAAACACATATGGAGAATTGATATTTTTTCCATTTTCTACCTATCAAGATTTCAAAAATCAATGAGCTGATATTTAAAGTCTTAATCCCTAACCAGCCAAAATAGCAGTGTAGAGGGTGAGAATGGGAAAGATGAGAAGCAGGAGGCTCCAGGAATTTTCTATACCAGGACTGATACTGAACAATTATATGCATATCCACTGCCACAGAAGCTGCTCCCAACAGTGTGCTTTTTTCTGGAGAAGTAAAAGAACCTCACTGTTATGGTTTCAGTACTAAGACACTCAATTAAATAAGACTTTGCTAATGATCCTCTGAACCTCTCATGCATAAACTTCCTTTCCAGTGAATTGGTTCAAAAATACAGTCACATTTCAATGTAAGAAGTTGTTCAGAACTTCAAAACATGGAAAAGCTTCCAGAATGTTCTGCCAATTTGAAAACCCCAGCCTTGCCAAACTTATAAAAGCAATGCCAGTGAGCCTGAGGCACACAAGGCCAATGTGCTTAAGCTCTACTGGGATGGAAAATAGTCCATTCTCAGATAGCATCCCCAAAACAAAATAAAATGAAGCAAAACAGAACTTTTCGTCCTGATATTGTTACTTCTGAACGTTAGAACTCTCTATTCAATTCAAATGACCCCAAGGAAATCAAAGGATCACAAGTGTTATGAATGTGAAAGAAAAAAAAAAATAAAACAAAGGACAGACTTAAGTATCATTAAGTTTTACCATCTGAACCTTAAAAATAAACAAGAACATAAAGCATTAATTCGAGTCAAAATATGCCAGCCAAGTTTTAGCTATTCAGTTCTACAAATACAAATAACTCATTACATTTTTCTCTACAATGAAAGCAATTAAAATATTTTAATACAGTACAAGTAAAATTTTCAGGATTGGCATGGGTATGGGCTACCTAGCTGAGAAAACTCATGCTTCTAACAACTTGGGTTTTCCCTCAGCTTTTGATCCCTGCTAGATCACAATTCTCAACCCCTTCCCAGTTTAAGTGGATAGAAGTGAAGCACACTATTGCTAGGATTAGTTTCTCAAAGCTCTCTACTGGCCCTCCATGCCCTCTCTCTTCTTATCTGGAAGAGACCTTAGAATGAAGCCACAAGATGGAAAGAGTTTGAACCCAGAATCTTAGTGTGAATGAACAGATGCTTACCAAACACTCAAAGCAGATGGTTACCAAAGATCAAAATCAATGGGGTTTGGGTCTATTGTTGCAGCTGTTCACCTGTCCTTACCACTGCTTCGATGAACGGAGGGTAGGTTTGTGCCCCTCTAAGAATGGAGAAGACCTGCACTGTCCTCCTCTCAAACAGCTTAGGAAGATGGCAAGAGCCTGGAGAAACAAGGGTTGCCTGTGGGTCTAAGCAGACAGTCATGGACAGCTCCACAGAAATTCCCTGTGCCAGGTGTGGTCTCAGAGCTGATGATCTCAGGGCACAGCGGTGGAGCAGGGGCAAATGGCACACACATTTAACGGATACAGTGTGCATCTGCCCCCACTGCACACTACTGCAGCTGCATTCTCTTTTGCAGTGCTTTCAGAGACTGACTATGCTCCCTCTACACAACCTTCACTGTTGCCCCGGTCCTGGCACAAAAATATTGAGAGTTGCCAAATCGGAAGAGACACAGCAGGAAAAAAATGCACAGTGACCATATATCTGATTTGCATTATATCTGTTGCATTGGTGTAGTTATTTCCAGTACCCCCTTTTACTTTGGAAAGTGTCTGCTGTAGGTCTCTGTAGACCAAATAACTTGGTCTCTATAGGAATAAGGGATATCTATAAAGATCTGCTCATGAATATTCATTAGTAAGAATGACATATCCCTCACTGGCTAACTCCAAGCTATCCCCCTAAAACTTAGATTCAGCATCAAGAAAAAGTACAAATTTGACTAAAGTTGTATGCCTGTCACCAGGTAGAATGTAGGCTCAAAAGAGTAATTTACTTTACAATACCGTATTGGTTTTGCCATACACTGACATGTATCCACCATGGGTGTATACGAGCTCCCAGTAAAATAAAGTAAAAATAAAATTTAAAAAAAAGAAAAAACATAAATAAAAAATAATTTAAAAAAAAAGAGTAATTCTTACATTCTTGAGTTGTGGTGAGATTTTTATCTCTACCTATACACATCTCTCTCTCTCACACACACACACACTCTATAGGATAGGATATGTGTGTTCAGCTAATAAGTCATGTCTGACTCTTTGCGACCCCATGGACTGTAGCCCTCTATCTGTGGGATTCTCCAGGCAAGAATATAGGAGTGGGTGGCCATTTCCTAACTCCAGGGAATCCTCTCCACCCAGGGATTGAAACCGCGTCTCCTGCATCTCTTGCATTGGCAGGCAAATTCTTTACCACTGAGGCACCTAGGAAGCCCCTATGGTATACGGTATACCAGGCTTCAAATCCTAATTCTTTTATTCACTTTTAGAATTTAGGTTTGTTTCTCAACTCCCTGAATTTCCCCAACCTTATCGAAAAACTTAGGATAATTCTGGATTCTTAAGAATTAAATGAGTTAATATGTGAATATTGTTGCTTGAAAGTATGATTCTTTAATGAAATGCATACTTATCTGCAGGTGCTTACATATGGTAAAAAATTTCAGTGGAAAGAAAAGTTTAGCCAGCTCTCTCCATTTGACTGTGCTGGAAATATTTAGTATGTTTGGTTCTTCGTTCTCTGCCTGCTCACATTTCACTGCTCATACTGGCACTCACATTCAATTTTGATGATGTATCTATAATAGAGCCAGCAGCCTTGGTCCTGCCAGAGGAGATTTCCAAACATTCTTCGAGAAACAAAAAGCAAAATGACCTGGAGACCATTAGCGTTGGCCAGGCCAGCAACATGATCACCCCACACTGATGCTGCTTGCACGAGCCTCTGGTCTTTCAAATACAACTCTTCCTTCTGCGCAGCACATGTGCCCCTGTGGCAGCAACGCAAGCAGCATTCATAGACCTGCTCCACAAAGTGTGGTTTTCGCCGTGGCTCCAGTTTTCCCTACCCAACTGGCCTAATCTATCCCTCTCCATCTCTCTAGATCCCATCCTTAACAAAGCAGCACAATCGCATAGCAACAGCCTCACTGGTAGGTATGTACAGACACCAGGGTATTCATGTCCAGGAGGGCAAAGCAGAATACCAGGAGAATGACAACTGACAATGAAACCCTAGTCACTAAGCACTGGCTTTATGTCAGCCCTTGTATAAAGCACCTTCCATCATTAGCCTCATAATGCCTCTGCGAGTTAGGTGCTATTTTGTCAACATATCATACGTGAGGAAGCTGACACTTAAAAGGCTAAGTATTAGGATAGATATTTATTGAGGGTTTACCAAAAGCCAGACACTGAACTTCTGTGCATATATTAATTGCCCTAACAAGTCTATAGAAAGAAAGAAAGTGAAGTCGCTCAGTCGTGTCCGACTCTTTGCAACCCCGTGGACTGTAGCCTACGAGGCTCCTCCATCCACAGGATTTTCCAAGCAAGAATACTGGAGTGGGTTACCATTTCCTTCTCCAGGAGATCTTTCCGACCCAGGGTTTGAACCCAGGTCTCCCACATTGTAGGCAGATGCTTTACCGTCTGAGCCACCAGGGAAGTCTCAACAAGTCTATAAGGTAGTACTAATATTTCCCTTGTTTAGTAGATGAGGACAGTGAGTATTTGTTGTTCAGTCACTCAGTTGTGTCTGACCCTTTACAACCCCACGGGCTGCAGCAAACCTGGCTTCCCTGTCCTTTGCCATCTCCTGGAGCTTGCTCAAACTCAAGTCCACTGAGTCGATGATGCCATCCAACCATCTTGTCCTCAAAAATGAGTATACAAAGTGAATTAAATTTCCCCAGGGTCATCAGTGGTTTCCCTGGTGGCTCAGAGGTTAAAGCGTCTGCCTCTAATGTGGGAGACCTGGGTTCGATCCCTTGGTCGGGAAGATCCCCTGTAGAAGGAAATGGCAGCCCACTCCAGGATTCCTGCCTGGAGAATCCCATGGATGGAGGAGCCTGATGGGCTACAGTCCATGGGGTTGCATTTTTGGCGGGGCTGGAGTTTGGATCCAAGCAATTTAGCTCTGAAGTGTACATTCTTAACGATATTAACATAACTAAGAACTGGTTGGTTAAGTTTTATGGATTTCCAAGCCCAGACTCTTTAATCTCTCAATCACATCAGATATCAAAGGGTTTTTAACTGTCANTTGGCGGGGCTGGAGTTTGGATCCAAGCAATTTAGCTCTGAAGTGTACATTCTTAACGATATTAACATAACTAAGAACTGGTTGGTTAAGTTTTATGGATTTCCAAGCCCAGACTCTTTAATCTCTCAATCACATCAGATATCAAAGGGTTTTTAACTGTCATGATCCCAAATGGATTCCTTTTATTCTGCATATGGGGAACCTGAGATCAGAAGGGCTCATTGGTCCAAGAATCTTCAGCAAGTTCTTGGAAGGACTTCCTGTAGTACTTGCATTGTGAGGGAAGCTGCTAATGAAGAAACCACCACTTATACAGCTCTGGGGCTTATGTGAGCTCTCTGAAGCAACTTGACACTTTGGGCTGAGGTGTGACTACCAGTACAGAATGTGCTAGATTTCTCTCAGTGTGGATACATGAGAATGTAATATTCACATTCAGCCTATTACTCTTCTGGGGCCTCTGCTTAGACACAAAGTAAAAAGAAAATGAAATAGTTGAAGCAAATTCCCCAGTTGTCCACACTCATAGGCATATATTATTGGAAAAGAAGTATATGGAAAGGCAATATCACATAGTAATTCATATGGAAGATCACAGACCCTGAAACTATACTGTCTAGGTTTAAAGCTCAGCTCTTTTACCAGTTGGGGTCTGGGGCAAGTAACTTAACAATCCTATTGTCTTTCTGTACCTGTAAAAGAGGTGGCAATAAAATCTGCCATATATATATATATAGCCATATATATATATATATATATAGCCATATATATATATATATATCTGCCAGATATATATATAGCCATATATCTGCCAGATATATATATATATACATTGGAGAAGGCGATGGCACTCCACTCCAGTCCTCTTGCCTGGAAAATCCCATGGACGGAGGAGCCTGGTGGGCTGCAGTCCATGGGGTCGCTAAGAGTCGGACACGACTGAGCAAATTCTCTTTCACTTTTCACTTTCATGCATTGGAGAAGGAAATCGCAACCCACTCCAGTGTTCTTGCCTGGAGAATCCCAGGGACGGGGGAGCCTGGTGGGCTGCCGTCTATGAGGTCACACAGAGTCAGACACGACTGAAGCGACTTAGCAGCAGCAGCATATATATATATATATATATATCAGGTTTTCCCTATAGCTCAAACAGTAAATAATCTGCCTGCAATGCAGAAGAACTGGGTTCGATTCTTGGGTCAGGAAGATCCTCTGGAGAAGGGAATGGCAACCCATTCCAATATTCTTGCCTGCAGAATCCCATGGACAGAGGACCCTGGTGGACCATAGTCCATAGGGTCAGAAAGAGTCAGGCATGACTGAGTGACTAACATTAAACACTAAACTATAAATATCAGTATAATACATGTTGATATATATATACACTCATATATATAGATGTACACTCATACATATATATTTATACACACCACACAGTAATTTCTAATTAAATTCTTGTCATTATAATTACTAGGTTCTTTATGTGTTAGGGAGCTGAAAAGTGTGATAGAATATACCTTCAAAACATCTGTCTCTCCATTCAATTTGTCCTATCAGACTTCTCTAGTCTTTCATTTTTCTCTATCCTCCCACTCTCCCAAACTATACTTTTGAAGTCAATAAAGGGGCAGGCTCTGAAAACAGTGGTATAGCAGGCTCATTAAAACATTGACAGTTACCCTCTCACATCCAGGTCACTTAATTTTGATAAAGTAAAAAGCTAAGTATTTTACAGGAGGTCTTAGAATGAAAACTTTGAGAATTAGGGAGTAAATTTATAGCTTCTTTCAGATTAGCAAATTGCATAAACTGGAAAATTATAAAATTTGCAAATTAAACTTAATATTTTCCATGTATAAATGTTTTAGAATCTTCCTTGATTAATCATCAGTTTGTTTAGATTTTCATGCTAGAAAATGCTCACAGTTTACAGTTTCAAATGATTAAATAGCTCTTCAATAACAGTCTTATGAAACAAGCAGGTAGAATTATGATTATAGAAATGATAGAACTGTATCTAAAATCTTCCATTTTACTTTAGCTTTTCAACTCTTAAGGGAAGTAGAAACGATTAGATTCTATTTCCAGCAAAATTCCAATTGGGAATAAGGATGACTTAAAAAAAGAGAATAAACCTGGTTATTACAAAAAGAGACTCAAATAGATTTTGAATAATATGCTCTCATGTCCTTTTCCAAGTATAAGAAAATTTTACCATAAAATGTATGACGCATTAGTCACTTAGAAATCCAGTAAAAATATAAACATAAACTATAACTGGGTTTCAGGTAAATTCAACATAGCAGACATCTTGGGAGAATAATATCAAACTTGAATCAAATCCAGAAGGTATAGACATTTTTTTTAAGATCAAGGTATAACCATATTTCTATGGTTTGATTTTTTTTCTTTCAGGTTGTTGGATTATCATTCTTTCTGCATCAGCCTTTGAGTATAAAAAGAAGTTCAAAGCTACCTAAAAATTCATGAAAATTTGATACTGGTGTTTTCCCAATTCCTTTTCTACCTATAGCCAAAAGAACAGACAGCTAATAATATAAGCATTATCTGAAAACCTTATCTCTGTTGTGCTGTTCCAAGCAGTAGATTAAGAAAAACCTTTCCTGGGCACATAGGTATTCAGAGGAGACAAAACAATAAATCAATGAGAGTGGGCTCTGACTTTGACAACCCACCCAAAGCCAATCACCATGAAGTGGAGCCAGGGCCATGTATCCATGGCCAGCTAGACATTGGTCACCATTTTAGAATTATGCAGAAACCAANGAGGAGACAAAACAATAAATCAATGAGAGTGGGCTCTGACTTTGACAACCCACCCAAAGCCAATCACCATGAAGTGGAGCCAGGGCCATGTATCCATGGCCAGCTAGACATTGGTCACCATTTTAGAATTATGCAGAAACCAATAGTTAGTCACAAGCAACGGAGCAAACCAATGGTTCTCCAAATTACAGAAATTAGAGAGTTTGCCCAGCCCCATGTTCAGCCACACCCCTATTTAAAACTCTGTGCCTCAGAATTTGCCCAGATACACATGAAATATGTGTGGTATTTTTAAGTGTGATATTAAAATGAATAGACATAATCTCAAAGTATCAGGTTTAATTTTGATTTTGAGGGCCTATAGTAAATTAATATTACAATCAATTAAGAATATTTGCATAGGGACTTCTGGTGTTTAAGAACTGGCCTACCAATGCAGGGATTATGGGTTCAATTTGGGGCAACTAAGCTCATAAGCCCCAAATACTGAAGACTGTGCTCGAGAGCCCACGTACCACAACAAAGAATAGCCCCCACCTGCCACAACTAAAGAAAGCCTGTGCAGCAATGAAGACCCAGTGCAGCCAAAATAACTGTTATTAAAAACATTATTTGCATAATGAATTTGAGGCAAAAAAGTGAAAGACACAAAGTAGGAGAATGAAAGGCAGAAGGAAGAAAGAAAATTATAAATTAAGATTTAATTTTATTGGATTACTTGTCTCTATATTTTATCTTTAAAAATGCATCAAAATGGCACCATGGCAACCAATTAATTCAGCTAATCAATATGTGGAATTCAGAAAACAATTCTAGAACTAAGAAATACAATATCATTGAACTATTTCATTTTTCAACATCTATAATATCAGGCATACTGGACCAAAATGTTTTTATTTGTAAGCCTCTCAAGCTGCTTTAGCTGCAGTTTCTTTAGTCAGACTTTTATACTTGCTTATCTCGTCTATTTAAGGTTTTAAGACTATATGTTCTTAGCACAAGAAAATCTCCCCAATAATATATCACCTCAAATGTCTCTCACTTGTACAAATCTACTTTATAATTTAATTCTAATGCAAATGTGTGCTAATACTTGGATGCAGCTTGAATCCATTAATTAATTTGTATTTTATGGATGTTGATAGAAACTTAGCAACATTATTGTACCTCTTAGTATAAACATTGCAGCCAAGGAAGCACATCGTCCAATTATCTGTACAATTATCTTATTAGCTGGCATATGTTTTATTATTGTTGTTATTATGAAGACTGTGCTAAGGCTCATAAAATAACATTTCAATTTTCAATTATTCTTAAAAAAAATTCCTGCGGCAAAACATTGCCATCTCTACTACAGATGAAAAAAGTGTTAAGCAAGTTGTTTTGTGTGATTTAATCATTTATAGGACCACAAACTTCATCCACTATTGTTAACAGCCAATTTCTGATTGATAAAAGTGTGGGGGTGACAACATGTCATTTTTGTTATGACAATTTTCAGATGGTCATTTCAATGCTTTTCTTAGCATATTTATACTCAGCAGCCAATGCAACATCATAGGTGATCTTAATTGATACCCAAGTGAATCACCTCAACAAAGAGGTCTATAATTAAAAGCCACACACTGAAAATGATGAATTCCCTCCTTACCATCTATGCTGCTGCTTCTAGATGAGGGCTGAAATACATATTGTGGCAACAAGCCTGAAACCCTGCGACAGCAGCATGCAAGCCATCTATCTCTGTTCCAACCAAGACTTTTAACCAATATTACAGCCACTTACAGTGACAAATTAATAATTACTGAAAATGTTTTAGAGTGCAAAGAGAACACAGTAGGTACTTACTGTATTGATGAGGCATTTCAGTTAATATTATATGACAATTCTCTTATATCTCAACTCAGTTACCAGCAATAAGTCTGTATTGTAAAAGGTGATAGTCTCATGTAAAAAGAACTGTAAAAATAAGATGATTACAAATAAAAACTTCTCTGAATAACATTACATAAACATCATAAGATGAGAACTGCCAAAACTTCCCACAAATAATAAATCACTGATATCTTTAAAATTCTCAGAGAGAAAAAATTTTAATTATCTGGATCAGATGATAAAGGCAGCAATGTAATTGTCACTGCTGAGCAAGGTTCCTCTGGGGAGCACACATGGTCCAGAAGTCTCCTCAATAGNCATAAGATGAGAACTGCCAAAACTTCCCACAAATAATAAATCACTGATATCTTTAAAATTCTCAGAGAGAAAAAATTTTAATTATCTGGATCAGATGATAAAGGCAGCAATGTAATTGTCACTGCTGAGCAAGGTTCCTCTGGGGAGCACACATGGTCCAGAAGTCTCCTCAATAGAGCAATATTTGTTATTTTTTGTAGCGTCACTGTCATACGTACCAGGGTATATAAAAATTAAACAGTGTGAGTCTTTTTCTTCTTCTTCAAGTTCCAAATTAGATAAATGTATTATTCTCTGCCCCCTTCACAGACTCCTTGGGAAGGAATATATGGTCAAAGTTACAGAATTTATCGGAAATGAAGACAAAGTGTTTGAAATAAACATCTAATAGGCCCAGCCCATAAAAAAGAAGAGTGAGAAATAAAACTCAATCTTTCTGGATTGAGTTGTCAAGCTGAAGTCCCTGAAAGATACAAAATACTAACTGAAAAAAAGCATCCAGGTGGTAGTTCTTTTCAAACGCATATATCTCAGTCTATGTGCTAATTAGAACACTTGAAAATTCACTATAACAGTATCTCATATGGCCTGATCATGGTTTTTCTCTCTGAGATGGTTCATTACCTTTCTTCATATCTTACTTTTTTTTTTTTTGACCTGCTACTCTTCGAGGACATTTTTCCCCTAAATGATCTTAATGTGAAGAGCTTATTAAGTACAAAATGGAGTGATATGGTCATCATCTTATCAAAGTGGGCTGACCATACATTATAAATTGTGTGGTCTTATGACTGCTATTTCTATCCATACAATTCTTATCATCCTAAAAAATAACATCCCTCAAAATACGTTTTACCAAATGAATAATGGGGCCATATGGACACCATGTAGGAAAACACAATTAAGAATGATGAATTTTAAGCAGTTTTCATAGTAGATGTCTGAAAACATGATATGTTCACTGATATTTGGCATTGTTTTAGAAAAATGCTTTGCATCATTCTGCTAATGCTTTTTGTCTTAAAGCATCTTGTAGTATCCCCATTAATCTGAACAAACTCAACAAACACAGAGCAAGGCTGTTTTGGCAGAAGGACAAAGGACACTTTCCCCTCAGCTCATAACAAATTGCTTTCATTAAGAACAAATGGTCTTAGAGCATTATTCTACTTGAATCTCTGCCTTGTGACAAGCCCAAAGGGTAGACCCAATGTTCATTGTGAACAGTAACAATGGGTCTCAGCTAGTGGAATGTTCTTTTGTAGTTTAAAAACTCCATATTTGGGGAGCATAAGACAGGCCACTTCTCAATCATAAATCACCAATTTGTGATAAATTTCAATAGTTGCTGTAGCTTCAGACTTTGTGATTAAGACAATTCTGAATGGAATTCACTAAGTGGCAGAATTTTTTTGGATATTTTTAATGTTTATCAGAGATAATGCTTTTATAAAGCTGCATTAAGAAATGAATATTTTATAGATATCTTAAAGTAAGCACCTGTTTCAAAGTTTTTCTACATTTTCAGGATCTTGATCTTTAGAGAAATATTTATTTCAAATATCTTTTAAGGAATTCTTGCAAAACTTAAAATATCTCACACCAAAAATAAAAATTATCAGCTTAAGTGCAAAATAATATAAAAGGGAATTGCAACATAATATAAAAATATTCTATGTTCACAATTTTAGCTGATTTTTTTTGAATCATTGAATTTTTTCTTATAAACCTCCAATCAGTGAAGCTTATAGATAACAATTTATAGATATTTCATAACATGACCTTTAACTTCTATTTTTAAGCAATGCTTGACTTTGAAATCATTTAAAATCAGTATTTAATACATGAAAAATAGGTTTCAAGTATGCACATCAACTAACTCTTTATAAGGCTATTCTACTATTTCAACTGACATATTACATCTTTACTATGCATTTATAAATTTTAGGTTTCAGCATACTATAACTCAGCAGACAGCAAAATCAGATTTCCAGACACAAGAGATATCTTTAAAAGGAAGATTAAAAATCAGCCAAGTGAGAATACTTCAAAAGCTCACTGGCCTTGCCCTGAGCAAGAAGTTGAGGAGAGAGGAGGGGTCATAAGAAGTACATTTTGTGTTTGAATAAGGAATTGATTTGGGGAAGAACTCCAGGCTAGCTGAGACAGAAGATCATAATTTTCAACTCTTGCAACACCTTGTCAATAAAAGAACATTAGAGATCTGTCCTCTAAAGAAGCAGTCTATCTTTTGGTTTCATCATCACCATCAAAAAGCATTTTTGTTTTTCACCCAGTGGTTTCTCCACAGGAAGCAGTATGGATTGCCTTGAGTATGGGAAGCAACCACATAAGAGTCACCATTATTTAATAAACCCTTACATCATAAGTAAGGATGGTTGCAAAGAGTATCTTTACATTGTCATTCTTTGCAGCCTCAAACACATATGCCAAGAGGAAACAGATTCATAATTAAACCCATTTTCAAATCAAATAAGATCAAAACAAACAAGTGACTCTGTCAAAACATTATAGATAAACCAATATCCTTCACTTGTATTTCTGAAATGTGTGATCACTTTTTCCATTATATAATTTACTGACTTCAGTCCTATAATTATTTTAGGAGGGCCTAGTACGTGCAATCATGGAGATAAAAAAACAAAGTCCCAACTGAAAAAAGAGGCATAATTTCTATTTAGCGATCGACACTTTACAAAGTTATACAGTTGAAAGAAAAAAACATGCTCTAGAATATTGACTCCATTAAAAGAATAATGTGTTAATAATTTTTTTTTTATAAAAACCCAAAGTCTTGAATTTGAGAAACTTTCAGCTGGGGTACATCATAAATTCAGTGATGGCAATATTGTTGAACTTTATCTGTAGCCTAATTCTCACTGACATTTGAAATAACTATGGGAGAGAAAGAGAAGCTCAAACTATGAGTAGAGAAGAGAGAAAAAAATCTTTGTTATTTGACAGACCTGAGTGGTTTTGATTTGAAAAAGTATGGACCTCATTGTCCAGAAGGTATATATCCTACGCGGAACTCTAATTCCTGCTGTAGACTTTGACAGCTCAACCACCAAGCTGGTTTTGTCCTTGGAATGAAGGACCATAATCTGGAAAAGAAGGTTTTTCCTACAAAGTTTGTTTAAGTGACATTTTCCAATTCTTCTCAGCTCTGATTCATGATCACTGATTCTGATCTCTGCCCTACTTCATTTCTGGTTCTAGTTGATCCTATATTGAACCTTGAAAGTGCTCCATTCTCACCTTCTACCTTGTTTTGTTTTTTAAAAAACTGGGTCAAAAGGTGTTTAGCCTAAAGTAGGTACTTTCTCTTGCTTCTTTCTCCATCTGTCAGAATATTCATAGTGGAATAGACCATTATATCACATTTTATCAGAATGCATCAACCAGTCCACTAACCAATGTCATCACGTACTCCAAACTAGTAATTACAAGCAATATTGCTAGATGTGACATAGAAAAAGTCTCAGAAGTCAAAGGAATTTGTGAATAAATATTCAGAAAACAAAGATCATGGCATCTGGTCCCGTCACTTCATGGGAAATAGATGGGGAAACAGTGGAAACAGTGTCAGACTTTATTTTCGGGGGCTCCAAAATCACTGCAGATGGTGACTGCAGCCATGAAATTAAAAGACGCTTACTCCTTGCAAGAAAAGTTATGACTGACCTAAATAGCATATTCAAAAGCAGAGACGTTACTTTGCCAACAAAGTTCCGTTTAGTCAAGGCTATGGTTTTTCCTGTGGTCATGTATGGATGTGAGAGTTGGACTGTGAAGAAGGCTGAGCGCCAAAGAACAGGTGCTTTTGAACTGTGGTGTTGGAAAAGACTCTTGAGAGTCCCTTGGACTGCAAGGAGATCCAACCAGTCCATTCTGAAGGAGATCAGCCCTGGGTGTTCTTTGGAGGGAATGATGCTGAAGCTGAAACTCCAGTACTTTGGCCACCTCATGAGAAGAGGTGACTCACTGGAAAAGACCCTGATGCTGGGAGGGATTAGGGGCAGGAGGAGAAGGGTACGACAGAGAATGAGATTTCTGGATGGCATCACTGACTCGATGGACGTGGGTCTGGGTGAACTCCGGGAGTTGGTGATGGACAGGGAAACCTGGCCTGCTGCAAATTCATGGGGTCGCAAAGAGTCGGACACGACTGAGCGACTGAACTGAAGTGAAATAAACTAATTCAGCGTTCTTTAATATGCTAATAAACACATGAATTTCCAAGGGGAGGTGTGCTGAAGCTCATCTGACACTGTAAACCTGTTTGATCAAAGTACTCCCACTTTTTATTTGCAGAACCCTTCCAAAGCCTTATACAGAACTCATCTTGGAGAAATTCTTTTCCTGAGATAAATGAAATAACCCAGGCTGAAAAGTCCTCATCTAAAATTTCAAGTTATTTGGATGAATAAGCTATCAAACTTTAATTTTTATATGAACAGCTTTTAAAAAATAAAATTCTTGAATACTTGATTGATCAAATGTAACTATTCTATATTCTCATTTAAAGTTTTTCATAATAAAAAAAAAAACAACTTTCCATGCTCTCAGTCTAAAAATCACAACACTGTCATATCTAATTACTATCAGGTCTAGACTGACAAGAACCTAAAGCAATTATGTGACACAACCTTTTATAAATCAGTGTAACTAGGCTGTGTATGGATGAGTGCTAACTCTCTTCAGTCTTGTTGAGCTCCATGTGACCCCATGGACAGATTCCTCTGTCCATGGGATTCTTCAGGCAAGAATACTGGAGTTGCCGTGCCCTCCTCCACGGGATCTTCCTGGCCCAGGAATAAAACCCCCATATCTTGTGACCCCTGCATTCACAGATGGATTCTTTACTGCTATACCACCTGGGAATCCAATACACACATATATATATTAGTAAATATATATATATGTACACACACATATATCTCCAAAAATATATAGAGAGATATACAATGTATATGTATATATGTATAAATAATATTATGCTTTATGTAATACATATTACTTTCAGGTCCAAGTTACAATGTCTCAGTTCAGTTCAGTTGCTCAGTAGAGTCCGACTCTTTGAGACCACATGAATTGCACCATGCCAGGCCTCCCTGTCCATCACCAACTCCCGGAGTTCACTCAGACCCATGTCCATTGAGTCAGTGATGCCATCCAGCCATCTCATTCTCTATCGTCCCTTTCTCCTCCTGCCCCCAATCCTTCCCAGCATCAGAGTCTTCCAACGAGTCAACTCTTCCCATGAGGAGGCCAAAGTACTGGAGTTTCAGCTTTAGCATCATTCCTTCCAAAGAAATCCCAGGGCTGATCTCCTTTAGAATGGACCTGTTGGATCTCCTTGCAGTCCAAGGGACTCTCAAGAGTCTTCTCCAACACCACAGTTCAAAAGCATCAATTCTTCAGCGCTCAGCCTTCTTCACAGTCCAACTCTCACATCCATACATGACCACAAGAAAGACCATAG
>SJYT01022634.1:48938-77095 GCA_006410635.1 Cephalophus harveyi
GTTGGGGCATAGACTTGGATAACTGTGATATTGAATGGTTTGCCTTGGAGACGAACAGAGATCATTCTGTCATTTTTGAGATTGCATCCAAGTACTGCATTTCGGACTCTTTTGTTGACCATGATGGCTACTCCATTTCTTCTGAGGGATTCCTGCTCACAGTAGTAGATATAATGGTCATCTGAGTTAAATTCACCCATTCCAGTCCACTTTAGTTAGCTGATTCCTAGAATGTAGACGTTCACTCTTGCCATCTCTTGTTTGACCACTTCCAATTTGCCTTGATTCATGGACCTGACATTCCAGGTTCCTATGCAATATTGCTCTTTACCGCATTGGACCTTGCTTCTATCACCAGTCACATCCACAACTGGGCATTGTTTTTGCTTTGGCTCCATCCCTTCATTCTTTCTGGAGTTATTTCTCCACTGATCTCCAGTAGCATATTGGGCACCTACTGACCTGGGTAGTTCCTCTTTCAGTATCCTATCATTTTGCTTTTTCATACTGTTCATGGGGTTCTCAAGGCAAGTCCAGTAATAGTTAATACTAGATTGTAAATTCACTGAACTCAAAACCACATTTTTCTTTTTCACTTTTGTTTCCTTTATAGCACTTATACAGTGTCATTTATAGAGTAGGTAGTCAGTATAATAAATGATATATAAAAATACACAGATAAGTCTCACAGTGAGAGAAGAAAGGAACAGAAGCAGGAGGGAGGAAAATAAAGGTCACACAATGAGTGTAGTTAATCATTTCCTAAGTATTTATTGAATATCTTCAGTTTCCAGAGTCTATGCTAAACACTAGCCAAAATATAAAAAATGGCCTGAACTTAGAAATACCTAGCCTAGTAAGAGAGAAAGGTTTTTTAATAAATAATACCTTAATGATGTTATAGGACTATAATAGAGGTATGTAAAAGAATCAATACAATGAGAATAAGGACAGAACAGTAACTCCTGGGCAGGGAAGAAGGATTTGGAAGCAATTAATGTCTGGATTGGAACGTGGAGGGGTTGGGTTTTATTAAATGGGGAAGAGAAGGGGAGAAGTCCAAGAGAGAAAATGTCACCAGCAAGTGCACAGAACACTGAGAAGGTACCCTGTACTCAGAAAACAGCATATTCAAAACAGTACTATCAAACAGATGGTGGGGTTGAGAGTGAGATGGGGAAGGAGAAATGTCTTGATGTTATGCTACAAACTTGGACATTCATAGATTATTTCCCATGTTTATTATTCAAAAGCATTTTCTAAGTATTGATGAAACTTTAATAATGACTCATGACATGGATTAAGAACAAAAACCTTTATCAAAGACTAATTCATTGCAGCAGGAAATTATCAACAAAGGTCAAAATAATATCATAAATACATTTGAATTTGTGGGATAAATAATACATAAATAATTTACTCCAGTTTAATCCAATAGACATTGTACAGCTTCCAGGAAAGTTGATAAATGATGCCTATTTGTTAGCAGCTTTGCATAATGTGATCACATTTGTGACTTCCTGGAATTCTTTGCCATAGCACAAAAGTTTAAGACAACTATTAAACTTCTTTACATTGTAATTCAAAGTACATTATTGAAGGAAAGCTCTTGCCATCTATTTTCTTTTCTCTCCATAAAACAGAGTTTGGAAATCATCACAGTAGACATTGGAGAAAGAGATGAAAAGTAAAGAGGTTCCCCTTGGCAAGGAGATACAGTCTATGCACCGAGTAACTCAGTTAAAAAAAAACCAATGTCCAGAAAACTCCTTAAAAAGTAATGTTACTAATAAGAATTTCAAGTACCATAGGAAGACAAAAAAAAGGGTCTTTTTTCATTAGAAAAGTCCTATGATGCCAAAAATGTCACTATCTACCTGCTCACGGTAGGGTAGATCCTTGCAAACAAGTTATTTGGGAAGGAAGGCCAATTAAATTTTGAATTATTGCCAATTAAGAAAAAAATTCTAAAGATAAAACATAGACAAGACTAAATTATCTTTGAAAGCAGATGGAAAATGGCCAATTTAAATTAATTGCTATGTTTTTAACTTAGAGTTATTATTCTCTAGATTTTCTACTGTTATCACTGCTACTTATCATGTTGATAACAATACCAAAAAAAAATAGTAAATGTTATATAGCAAGATACACCTAGAATAGAATCTCAGATATGTCACAAATCAATTGGATTGCCCTTGAGTTATTTTCTTGGTCACTCTGAGACTTAGTTGCTTGTGGTTTTTAATTTTCAGAATGAAGAAATATTCATTTAATTGTTCTTTTGCAAAAATTAAAAAAAAAAAAAAAGACTGTTAATAGCATTAAGCCAGATATACTCTGTCAAGGTTTGAATCCCCAAAGAAACAGGCCCTTAGACAAGAGTCAGAATTTAAGCATTTTCTTTGGGAAGTGATTCCAGGAAACACTTTTAGATGCATGCAGGAGTGAGAAAAATAAGGGAGTAGTCAATAAAGTGCATTATCTAGTCTGCTACCCTTGGGGCTACTACTGCTCAAACCTGTGAGATAGTGTTAAAAGCTCCTCAATGATGTCCCAGACAAGGGATAAGAGAAATGAGAAGGTCATTCCACTGAATCCCCAACTACTGTTTGAGGATGGCTGGTTTCCCACAGCCTAGGAGTAGGAAGCCGGGGAAGGCAATGGCACCCCACATCAGTACTCTTGCCTGGAAAATTCCATGGATGGAGGAGCCTGCTAGGCTGCAGTCCATGGGGTCACAAAGAGTCAGACATGACCGAGCGACTTCATTTTCACTTTTCACTCTCATGCATTGGAGAAGGAAATGGCAAGCCACTCCAGTGTTCTTGCCTGGAGAATCCCAGGGATGGGGGAGCCTGGTGGGCTGCCGTCTATGGGGTCACAAAGAGTGAGACACAACTGAAGTGACTTAGCAGCAGCAGCAGCAGCAGAAATAGGAAGCAGATGTACAAGCTCAGTCAGAGCATCACCAGCTTCTGAAGCTAAACGTTAAAACCCACAGTCATTAACCTGAGTCAGCCATTTTATTTCTACTTGCCTTTAGCAAGTGGAGAGTATGGCACAACACTGAGAGCATCTACCTGTACTAAAATACTGATATGTTGGGTAGGCAGCAGGCTGTTATTCAGATTTGCATTCCCAGTACATACATGTCATGGTAGATACTGTACATATGGATGAATGAACACATGGATGAATGAGAGAATGAATTAATGAATGAAAGCAATTTAGTTTTGGAACAAATATAACTTTCTTTTCCCAGAACCTTGTTTATCCCTCAGAGGTATTGGATGTAAACTGTGAATATTTTATGGAATTATAAACAGGTTCTGAGAAAAAACTCAAATCTAAAAGGACTGAGATTATTTATTTCATTATTAGACACATGTTCTCATACTATTCATATGAGGAAATCCAGAACAATTCATCAATTCACCAGAGAAACAGAATTTAAAATGAGTTACTCACCTCATACTAGGTCACATTTAGGTTCTCAAGTAGCTGATATGATAAAGATAATCCATTCACATTAACCTGACCTTGGCTTGTTTATTATTACGGTAGACCCAGAAACCAACTAACAAAATCTTTCCTTGTATAAAATAAGAAGGCACAACTTTGAGCTGCTGATTCTGCAACCTTGCTAGTCATTTTTTTAATGATGCTTCTGTGCTCAAACTATTTTCACAAAAACTGCCTGAATTGTTATATATTCTAATAAGGTTGTAGTACCAAAATGTTAAGTGTCTCTCTTTTAAATGCTGATATCATTGGGAGGAATAAAGAGCTTATAAGTCACTCACAAGTTAGTGGGAATTCATTCAAATAATAATAATAAATATCATTATTGGGCTCTTTATAGTTGTCATCACTGGTTAAGCTCATTTATTTTAGTATTTTATTTACTCTTCACAAGAACCTACTGAGCTACGACTAGTATTAGTCTTATTTTGCCTGTGGAAAAATTAAGCTTTAGAGTTTTAAGTTACTTTCTGGGCTCACACAGCCAAAAAATAGAAGAGCTATGTTTCAAAGCATGTTACCTCTTTCCAAAGGATCTCTTTTCCCCCAAAACGTAAAGGATGTGGCGATTTTCAACATTAATTTATTTGGTCACTCACTGGTTAAATAGTTTCTGTGGTTTGTCCAGGATACTACCTAACTTTTACAACATTCTTTATAAAAAAAAAGTTTAGTCAAACAACTGACTTGTCTCACCCCCAAATCAGAGAAGGCAATGGCACCCCACTCCAGTACTCTTGCCTGGAAAATCCCGTGGACGGAGGAGCCTGCTGGGCTGCAGTCCAAGGGGTCCCTAAGAGTTGGACATGACTGAGCAACTTCACTTTCACTTTTCACTTTCAGGCATTGGAGAAGGAAATGGCAACCCACTCCAGTGTTCTTGCCTGGAGAATCCCAGGGACTGGGGAGCCTGGTGGGCTGCCGTCTGTGGGGTCGCACAGAGTCAGACATGACTGAAGCGACCTAGCAGCAGCAGCAGCACCCCCAAATGGCTGGCACACATCCCACTTATAAGCCAAGGACTGTCACACTGCTATGGCAACCACGTGAATGGAAACAGACTATAAGGATTTCACACCCATCTTTCTCTCCCCACCTCTGCACTCCTTGTTCTGCCTCTGATCTCCAGTCTCGAGGGAGTCAGCTCTCATCTTCACCATTCAAGAATACCGGCTTCTCAAATGCAAGCAATATAACTTGTTTTAAAGGCAAATTATTCTCATAAATTGCCCGAGTATGCTTTCAACTTGAAAAGCCAAGTTTTATTCAAAAATGCTCATCCATTATGACTTACCATAACAAAGGAGGAGTTTTGCTTCCAAAGCTAGTTAAAAAAAAAAAAAAAAATAAACTTCACTTATTATAGTGGAGCTTTAGTGCTAACTAATTTTGAACTTTTATTACATTTTACTTGATGCATGTGGAAGAAACTTATAAGACCTAATGATAAAATGAGTTCAGTTTATTTTTAAGAGAAAGCATCCTAATTTCCTTTCTCTAACAGTGACCCACTCAGTACACAGAGTAGAAATGCATGATCTTACATTGATGCTTCCTAAACATAACTACTTCCCAAAATGACTACTCGAGGAACACTGCAAATTTTTAATCTTTAGTATACATTTTCTCATCAGGCATCCAAACTCAAAGAGATTAGCTTTTCCTCAAATGAGGCCTCTGTACATTCTGGTAGGACCTTCCTGCTACACACACTTACTGCAAGTCCGCAGCATCCTTTCCATCATCCCTGACTGGGGTCTCCATTCTCTGTCAGGTACCATTTTATCTACTTGTTGCAAACCACATGTGAGCATCTCTGATCACCATGCCAAATCCTCATTGCAATCCCAAAAAGAATGCATGCCTAGAAACATCTTATCTTCCTTTCATCCCCAGACCTCCTGATTCACAGTTCTGAATGCATGCCCATGAGCATAATATAGAATAAGCCCTAACAGGTCTCAGAAAGGCCTCTTTCATCTTAAATATTTTATATATATATTACTTTTTAAGAAAAGAGAAATTTTTAAACATGTGTATATTAATTTTGAAATACTACTTTCAAAAGTTATGCTACTACTTTCAAAAGTTTTCTTGTACTGTTGCACTGAAATAAATATGCAGAAACAATATTTAGGATACCATGTGTGATTAGGCTGTGTAGGATTTTATCACTATATTTTAAAGAAAAGGCTTTAGAATAAATGTAACTAAGGCAGAAAGACTGATTATGACAAAGTAGATAAACTTTACCACTTCGGTAGATTTTCTATTTAACCATTTAAATATGTGTAATAGGTTAAAGTTGTGAAAACTATGAAAATATAAAAATGCACGATTGTCTTCTACTAATACAATATTCTCCTGCTGTGTGGCCAGAAAGCTATCCCTATTTGCAGCTGCACTTGTTAAAAATGGAAAGGGCTAGACCTCCTCCAGGCAGTGAGGTGAGTCAGAACCTCCGGGAGCACTTCTCAGGGATCTGCATTTTACAAGCACTGCAGGTGATTATTATGCACAGTAAGTTTAGCTATTACTCCTTCCAGACTCCTCTTTTTCATAGCTCCCAGGGAATAGCTTGCAAGACTAATTGCCATCTCTACCCTCTATTGCTTCCCAGACTCACCCTAAGGTGTTTGTCAATGTTCTGGTCTTTCTGACCAGAACCACTCCACTACTCCCTGTGTCTTACCATTGACTTATCTCGTACATGAGGCCACTCTTAAGGGGAAGCACTGGTTGGGTCGGATCCCCCTTCCTCCGCTCAGTGACCTCAACTTACTCAAAAGCTGGCATGAAGCAGTGGGTAAGAGTTAAGCCTATAGCAGCAGACTTGCTGGCTTCAAAATCCTGCCTCCACTGACCAACTGTGGGGCTCTGGACAAGTTTTACTACCTCTTTGTTTCTTTTCTATAAAATATAAGCAGAATCTACCTCTCAGCATTATGTTAAGGGTTTAATGAGTTAACATATGCAAAGCACTTAGGACAGCATCTGACACACAGGAAACCCTGGGAAAATATGAGCTAGCATCATGATCTTATCCCAGTCTTCCTAAAGACCATGACTTAACTGAAAAGAACATGTGCTTATAGAAACAAATTAGAGGAAACTATGACTCTGGGGGTGCTTCTCAAATTATGCCCCATAGGCAAAGACTCTTATGCTTATAAAGAAGGGTAACTGTGCTAGAGTTTCTACCTTTGAGCAAGGAATTTGCAGTGAGTGGCATGACAAAGTAAGCTGGCACTGAACCAGAATTTTAGTATCTGGAAAGCAACGTAATTGTGTAAATGAAACAAGATGTCTCAATGTAGTGGACTACATTCTAGGAGTGCTAAGGGAAGTGAGCAGGGGTAATAGAAGAATAATAAGATGAAAAGTTCACCCCCAGGAAGAGCTATGTGTATGTGCACGCCCACGTGTGTTTAACCTTCCTTTTTTCTATCTGGCCTCACTGCAGCCACAACCATCCAGGACATGGAATTCCTGCCACCCCCAAACAGTCTTGCTCTTGGTAGTTACATCTGTGCTTCCTAATTTAACAGTTAATTAAGTGAATTTATAAATCTTTTGTTAGAATCCAGAAGAATTTCCAGCTGTTCATATCAAATTTTAGTTCTGCATATGGTAGGTGTGATTTGAATTCCTGGAATCACTGGGTTCTGTTGGCAATTTATTCTTGGATTTGATCGGATACTTTTACCTCCAAAGCGATGATCTTTGCTATTCTTAATGCTATGAATACAGTACAACCTTACTAGGAATTCAAGATGTCTGCTTCTCAACACAGTACAGGAACCTAATCACTTAGTTTGCCCACACTTAACCCTATTTTTGCTTCATAGAAGATCCTCAATATTAGTTGTGTAATGGTTCAATGATGAGTTCAATACATGACAAAGCTTACAAGCAGGAAGAACATCTTAAAAATAAAAGAAAGATAACCAAAGTTACACATAAAAGTGCTGAACTTATGATTTTCATATTGGATATACTGAGGAGTATTTATTTCCCCCATTTTAGTCATAAATGCTAAGCCACTCAAGAATGCATATTCCACAAGAAGGTCTTGAAACCTGAGAGTGTTTTGGGGAAATAGAAACATGCATAATCAAAATTATAATTCACTATGGGGACCCAGGTTTGATCCCTGGGCCAGGAAGATCCCTTGGAGAAGGAAATGGCAACCCACTCCAGTATTCTTGCCAGTGAAATCCCAGGGACAAAGGAGCCTGGCAGGCTACAGCCCATGGAGTTGCAAAAGAGTCAGATGCAACTTAGCAACTCAAACAACAAAACAATGGTGAGTGTAAAAATTATAATGCATGTTAAAAAAATGATAACTAAACCTCATTCAATATAAAAAAATCAGAGACACCTTAGTGGATGATTTGACGCTAAAGTGAAATTTTAAGAGAGGGGAAGATTACTATTTTTGGATAAGATTGCTGGGTCATAGAAGCTCAATGTTCTTGTTTCAACATTTAGATAAAATCTGGAAAATTACAAAATCATAGTTTTAATGATTGGAGAGTGATGGAAACAATAAGGACTACTGGAATTGGGGTTCTGCCTTCATAGGACAGAATAAAATCTTCTGTAGCCTTTCATAGCAGAGGAGATAGAGCCCTAACACATTCTAATGGCCCGAGGAGGCTCATGCGCAATGAACAGGGTCAAACCAGAGACAGGCTGAGTCTCCCTGCAGCCTAGCTCTGGCTGAACTCAGTACCTTCTTTGATTGGAGTTACCACCCCCTCTTCCTTTATGCCTGACTAAAATAAAGGGGGGAGTACTGCTTTTACTGATAGACTATATCATCTTTTAAACTATGCTTAGAACATAATAGAAAAACTAATAGAAGCATGAAGCAATGAGACATGTGATTAAAAGAGTAAAACAAAAAAATAGTACAGTGGAAGTATATCTATAAATAATCAAAATATCAGGTTTAATATATAGGTATTTTAAAATAACAATATATGTTAAAGAAAACAGAGTAAGGGCTGAACAAAATGAATAAAAACACAGAAAATTTCAGTAAAGAATTGGGATCTATAATGACTCAAATATATATTCCAGAACTAAAAATAAAATGTCTTAAGTTAGAATTCATTACTGGGAATTAAGAACATAAGAGAAGACAAGACACAGAGATCAATAGAAAAAATATAAATTGAGACAACAGGAAAAAATAGAATATTATAAAAAATACAAGTGGAACAGAGTCCAAAGGCAGGCGTATATATATATATAATTGGAGCTTTAAAAGTAGAGGAAAGAGAATAGGGCAGAAGGAATATTTGCAGACATAACTGGTGAGAATTTTCCAAGACTTCAATCCTTACTGTCAAAAGCTCTACAACACTTGAGTAAGAAAAGTATAAAGAAAACATGCATAGATAGAGTATAATTAAATGCTTTTAAAAAAAAAAAAAAGACTGAAAAATAATCTTAAAAACTGCAAAGGGAAAACAAGATATTTTAAAGGAACAAGAGTAAAAAGGACAGCTGACTTACCAGTATAAATGGTCAAATAGAAGGTAGTGAAATCACATCTTTAAAATGTGAAAGAAAAAAAAAAAAAAAAGCATGTGAACATAGAATTCTATGTGCAAAAAAAATCCTATAAAAATAGAGACAAAGTAAGAGGTTATCAGACAAAAGGTTATCTTGCCTTCCAAGAAATACTAAAGAGAGATTTTAGGCAGAGGCAATTATCCTACAAGGGAGCATGACATTTCAGAAAGCTATTAATAGAAAAAGTAAATAAGTAGGTAAGTATTCTAAAAATCAAAATGCATTAGTATGACTTAAAGTGAATTTTAAAATTACTAGACTAAATAGACTGAGAAATTCGTAAATAATCCAAAAGAAAAAACAGAGGAATAAAAGAATAAATAATAGAAATACCATTTAAAAAAATAAAAATCAACAAAATGGTAGATACAAACCAAAGTATACTAAATATTAATGGACTCAAGACTCCAATTTAAAGACAAAAATTTCAGGCTGAATTTTTAAATGTCAGATACATACTGTTTATAAGAGATGAGATCTAAATATTAGGTACACATAAACTTTTAAAGAAAAGAATGGGAAAAGAAAGCCATTTTATTAATATAAGACAGAGTAAAGACAAGGCAAAGTGAAGTGAAGTGAAGTCACTCAGTCGTGTCTGACTCTTTGCGACTCCATGGACTGTTTCTCAAGGCAAGAGTACTGGGGTGGCTTGCCATTTCTTTCTCCAAGGGATCTTCCCAACCCAGGGATCGAACCCAGGTCTCCCACATGGCAGGCAGATGCTTTAACCTCTGAGCCACCAGGGAAGCCAAGGCAAGTATCACTGGAAATTAAGAGTGGCATTTTGTAATAAGAGAGTCAATTGAATAGAAATACAACAATTTTAGAAAATTACCCCAAATACACACTTTAACAATTGAGTGCTTGTTGATCTTTTGAGATCAACATATATGGTGACTAAAGAAACTAGATGCTGAGAATTTAGAGATGAATGAAGTTGAATAGGGACAGGGAATGTAGATTATGCTTTCAGTGTTTGGATGAGAAGGGAAAGAAAAAAAATAATAATTCAAGAGCTACCAAAAAGTAAAAGTCTCATATGTAAGTTAAACTTACAACATGAAAGACCGAGCTGTTTTGGAAAAAAACACTTCTATTGAATAGCACACTGCTCATTTGTGTTGCTCTGGGTGTCAGACTAGGTTTGTGTCAGCAGAGCACTGATGAAAGTCCTGTCTTTTCCACTTACACTTGAGAGGATCCTGGACAACTCATTTATCCTTCTCCTTTTGTAAAATGAAATGTTAATACTAACCTTATACAGTCATTGTGAGACATAAAAATAATTTTTAAAAGAAAAGTGATTTAAAAATGAAGCATGTGAGATAAACGTTACTTATAAATTAAAAAAAAAGACACAGTAAAGACCAACTTAGAAATTCTACTTCCTTTAGAACTTAAGAAAACTAAATTTTGCATATACTGTTAAGTAGAGTGAAAGGTGCTCAGTTCTGTCGGACTCTTTGTGATCCCGTGGACTATACAGTCAATGGAATTCTCCAGGCCAAAATACTGGAGTGGGTAGCCTTTCCCTTCTCCAGGGGATTGTCCCAACCCAGGGATATACTCTTAGGACAATATCTATATTTTCTAACTGTCTGAGATCTTTGTCTGTAAAATATAAGTACCACTTGGTGATGAAGTATTTCCAAGAATCCCAGATGCCCAAGTTTGTGTATTCTTTGGTGTGCCTCGGACCCTACAGTGCTTCACCATGCAAATGCTATCTCTAGTCATTGTGATTTGCTTGTCATTGAGAGCCATTCTAGTCTGCAAATCCTATGAGCTCTGATAAGGGAGTTCTTGAGCTTGCACAGTAAGATAATCAAACAAAACAGTGTTTGTAGAAATAGATTCCTATAATACTACCTTGTCACAGAACTTAACAGGAAATATCCCAACTATGTTTCAGTAGATAACAATAGCCACATAAGCACTGCATGCAATAGGGAAGTTGCTAGGCAGATAACAGGACCAAGGATAAAAAAAGCTAACATTTCTAGCATATAAAATATTAAGCTGTCTATGGCATCTTCCTGACATTTTCAGCAAATGCAGAGAAACTTGATGAGGAGGAAACAGCATTAACTTATAAATTAAAAAACAAGGAACCGTTCTGGCTGATGGGAAAGTCATTTCTCCTCTATGTTCTTATCTTAGCTGAGAAAATGTCTGATGTGGTTAATGATGCCAGTGGTGGTCACATCATATCCTCAGAAAATGGTTATACTCAATTTAAGTTGGCTGTTCCAATTCCTCATCATCCCTTGCTGTTTAATTTATATAAGAGCCCAGACACTTCTGCTGGACAAGCATCCTTCTCTATCCAAATGTGGTCCTAAATGCAAAGGAAAAACAGAGTTCAGTAAGATATAAGCACATCAGCAGGCAAGATGCTGAGCACACTGATCTAAAATTCAGAGGGGTAAAAGTCCTAAAAAAATACCCTTTGTGTGATATGCTTAGGAAAGCCACAGAAGCTTTTTTCAGCTCAATAGTCCCTGCTCTAATTTTTTAACTCATAAGTTCACAGATGGTAGTTTTGTGTTGTGTCAGGGCTTCCCCGGCGGCTTAGTGGTAAAGAACCTGCCTGTAACGCAGGAGACACAGAAGATGCAGGATCGATCCCTGGGCCAGGAAGATCCTCATGAGGAGGGCATGGCAACCCACTCCAGTATCTTGCCTGGAAAATCCCATGGACAGAGGAGCCTGGTGGGCTACAGACCATAGACGACTCAGCATGCACATCTTATCTAAGCTTATCTAATTGCCCAGAATTTCCTTCCCGAGTAATGTGGGTCAAGGTCAATCATAAGAAAATGTGTGTGTGATGTAGGAGGCAGTAGTGAATAAGTAGCCATTGTGCTCTAAGGAATAACACTGGTGACAACTCACTTGACAGATTTCAATGTGTCCTTTCTTTAATGCTCCGTGTACATTTCTCCTTCCTGACATGCGCCCTTACCAAATTCCCCATGCAACAAATTTGCTTCCTAAGAACTAAGAGAACGAAGAGAAGCAATGGTCATGAAGAGTCAAAAACCTTCAAGGCTTCCCCAGTGGCTCAGTGATAAAGAATCTGCCTGCCAGTGCAGAAGATGGATTCAGTCCCTGGGCCACATGCTGCAGAGCAACAAGCACCTCAACTATTGAAACTGTGCTCTAGAGCCAGAGAGCTGCAACTACTGAGACTGTGCCACGAGTACAAAAGCCCGTGTTCCACAGCGAGAGGCTGAAGCAATGCGTAATCTGCACACTGCAACTAAAGAAGCTCCTGCTTGCCTCAACTAGAGAAAAGTCCATGCAGCATGAAGACCCTGTACAGCCAAATGTAAACAAATACATAAAAACTATAAAGATTATTGACATTAAAGAAAAAAAAGAAAAACCCTTCATAGCCTTCTAGACTACTTTAGGACCCAGAAGTAACTCTCTGCAACTTCTAAATCATCCATCAACACTAGGATTAATTAAGGACTTTTCTCTAAATCTTTTCAGATCTTTACTTCCTAGCCCCTCTGACAATAGTGTGAGATTGGTTTTGTACAAAAAACTTCTTATTCCATAATATTCATAGTGATTCTGCATCTATGATTGAACCTCAAGCGATAAAATGAAATGCTGGTCAGTAAAGGCAAACTGGTTTTGATTTTGCTTTAACTGTAAAAAATAATCCTGCGAGTCTATGCAGACAAAAAACAATAAGAAATTTTAAAGTATCTCTAACACAAATGTGTTGGAAAGGGCTGACCCTATTGGCAACCCTGTGCAAGAGTACAAATGGAAGTCCCCATACTATACTAATAAATGTATATTGATTATAAGTTAAGCCAAAACTTCCAATTATGTTCTATTTTCTTACCTTGAAAAGTTAAAAATTCAAAAATAATTGAGTAGGCACAAAGTTATGGTTTTGTGTGTCCTAAGTATCAAATTTGACTAATTTTTTTAGTCTTTCTAGTTATTAGAACAGTTATTCATTTCAATTTGCAGAAACTCTGCATAGGCAGTAGTTACTAAAATTGTCAATAAAATTCTTAAAGCAATAGTTACATTCAGAAATAAACACTGAGTTTGACATATCACACTCAAACATCATAATGGAGACATACAATAAATTGTCTTTATGCATAAAACATTATAAAATATTTCAGTTTCTTCACATAAATCACTTACTAAAATCATGACTTTTACTGTCTTTTAAAGCATTAACTAGATTTCTACTGTACACAGCAACATAAATTGTAGAGATCTGGTTAATGCTTTAAGAGTTGCATATATACAAATTTAATTTCAGTATGAATATTTTATAATGTAAAATGTTACTTAGCTTTCATGTGTAACTGTTATATATAGCAGGCTAATTCATTTAAGGTTCTTAGGATGGTATGATGGTTTATGTGTCAACTTGACTGGGCCATGGGGTACCTAAATAAAAGGTTAAGGTGTTTCAGATGAGATTAGCATTTAAGTTGGTGGACTCACTAAAAATACATTGCCCTTCTCAATGTGGGTGGGCACATTCAAATGTTTAAGGCCAAAATAGAACAAAAATCAGAGGAAGGAAGGATTAGTTCCCTTCCTACCTGCCTACCTGAGCTGGGACATAGCTCTTCTCTTACCCTCGGATTGGAATTTACACTATCAGTTCCTCTGATTCTCCTTTAATTCTGAGGAATGGAATTATACCACAGGCTTTCTTGGGTCTCCAGCTTGTAAGGAAATAGCAGATTGTAGGATTTCTCAGTCTCTATAATCACATGAACTACTTTCTCATAACTGCTCTCTCTCTATTACACTATACACGCACTCACACGCACCCCCCCCCCACATATATGTGTGTGTGTGTCGCTCAGTCATGTCCGACTCCAACCCCATGGGCTGTAGCCCGTCAGACTCCTCTGTCCATGGGGATTCTCCAGGCAAGAATACTGGAGTGGGTTGCCATGCCCTCCTCCAGGGGATCTTCCCGACCCAGGTCTTCCGCATTGCAGGTGGATCCTTTATCAACTGAGCCACCAGGGAATTTATATATACATATATATATACACACATACACATACCTATATACATACATACATACATTATATATATATATATATGTATATGGGCTTCCCAGGTGGTGCTAGTAGTAAAGTATCTGCCTGTATATTGCATGCTAGATATTGCTTCTGCTTCTCTAGAGAACACTAATACAGATGATACAGTTTGTGTCTGACCAAAACGTTCTAGTCAAGAAAAGTAGAAAAATCAGATAAAATAAAAAAGAGTTTCTGTGTACAGGCATCAGAGATTTGTGGAAACAAAGAGGACTAGAGAGGCCAAAATCCTGAAGAAGCAGGAATCCTGGAGAGGTACCTGACAGATCTGCAGCCGTTTCTGCCCTGGACCACTTCCGGCTTGATGCACTCAGAATCAACAGTAGAAGCTTGGTTCAAAGAAAGGGTCTCACTGGGGGACGGAAAGGTTCGCAGAACTTTGGTGGTCTCTGGTTCTGAAATGACAAAGAAAGTGAGACTTGAGAAGTGTTAAGTACAAAGAATGCATATCCCTCAAGAGACCTGTCAAATTCTAAAGGTACTTTGAAATTTCACATACAAGGGAAGTTTGTTATAGGCGCCCCCTCCTGAGATTAGGAATGAAAAAATGTATCACCATTCTGTTCAATATTATACTGGAAGGTCGAGTAACTACAATAAAATAAGAAAACGAAATGAAAGGTGCAAGTGTTGAAATAAAACCCATTATTCTACATATGACTATTTCGTGATTATAGTAAATTAAAAGAATCCATAGACAAACTACAAGAATAGTTAATGATCACTCTATACAAAGTCAATAAACAAAATTAATTGTATTTCCATATACATATATATCAGTCAATGTTTGCTGTGTAAAAACCACTCCTAAAACGTATTGATTAAAAAATTTATTTGTTCAGGTGCAATTCCGAACATCAACAATTTGGTCTGGGATAAGCTCAGCAGGTTCAGGTTTCAGCTCTGGTCTCTTCAACTCTTGGTTCATTCAGCTCATGCATACTCTCTGGTCAACTTCTGTGCCACTTAGAATCGGTTGGCTCAAGATGGCCTTAGCTAGAATGACTCGACTCTGTTCAAGCTAATTATTCAGCAGCAGCAGGCCATCTTAGGCTTCTTTGGCAGGTATTACTAGAAAATTATTCGGTCAAAGCAAGTCACAAGGCCATTTAGATTCCATGAGGGGAGGAGTGGATGCTTCCTCTTGATGGAAAGAATTAAAGAATTATATTGCAAAGAATATAAATACAAAAGGGGTGGAAAACTAGGGCTATAGATGTATAGCAACAGCAACAAAGTAATATAGAATTTACATAAAGATTAAATATCAAAATATCAAATACCAAACATCTAGACAAGACAGAGTAACAGAGAAAAAAATTTCTTTCCACTTGAAGCAATGAACAAACATATGAACAGTTTTTAAGAGAATGGGCATGAGGCAATGAAGAACAATGATCCCGAAAGGACAAGAAATGAACAAGAGTCCTGTGATTGCTCCAACTTAATGCCTTAAGAAAGTACAGGGTAACAGCATGCAAAGAATCCAGGTAGTGTCCAGGAAACTCCACAAGTTAAGAAGATAGAGTTGGAAGTTCAGGGAAACAAAACCACTAGAGTCTGCCACCAGAGCACTGGAAAAAAAAGAGCTATCCAGAGAAACAAACCACTTTCAAAAGCAGATTGGCTTTAAATGTTAAACCCATACATACTGTATGATCCAGTCATACCACTTCCTGAGTATTTAACCAAGTGCAAAGAAAGCTTTCGTACACACAAAGACTTGTATATGAATATTCATAGCAATTTATTTGTAATAGCCAGAAAACTGGGGGGAAAAAAACAAATGTCCATCAACAATGTCCATGAATAATTTTGGATTGTTCATTTGTTTATAGAAATAAATTGAATTTTGTTTATTAGTCTTATCAATCCTCTTTCCTACAATGCTAACTCATTTATTAGTTTTAATAGTTTTTTTGATGTGGATTCTTTAAGATTTTCTGCACATAAGAATAAATTAAAACCACAGTGTGATACCACTACACAAAAAATGGATGGATAAAATAAAAATAACAGAAAATACCATAAGTTAGCAAGGATGGAAAATAACAGTGATGCTTACACTGTACTCCAGACAATACAAATTAATACAGCTGCTGTGGAAAACTGAAACTAAACCTATGTATACATTATCCAGAAATTCTACTTCCTGGTATATACCCAAGATAAATAACTATACAGATTTACTAATAGACATGAATATGAGTGTACATAGCAGCTCTATTCAGTAATATTTTCAAACTGAAAGTAACGCAAATATCCATCTATAATAGAGGCTAAATAAAGTGTGGGCTTTTTCCACACAATAAAATACTATACAGCAATGAATGAATTACAAGTATACAGATTACAAATATATGCATCAGTGGATCTCACAAATACTGAACGAAAATAGTCTGGTTACCACAGAGTACTATAGGATCCTATTTTTATTGTTCAGTCGCTACATCGTTTCTGGCAATTTGTGAACCCATAGATTGCAGCATGCCAAGCTTCCCTGTCCTTCACTATCTCACTGAGTTTGCTAAAATGAATGTCCATTGATTCCGTGATGCCATCCAACCATCTCAGCCATCTCTGTTGCCCACTTCTCTTCCTGCCCTCAATCTTTCCCAGAATCAGGGTCTGTTCCAAAGAGTTGGCTCTTCACAACAGGTGATCAAAATATTGGAGTTTCAGCTTCCTCATTAGTCCTTCCAAAGAATATTCAGGGTTGATTTCCTTTAGGATTGACTGGTTTAATCTCCTTGCTGTCCAAGGAACTCGTAAGAGTCTTCTCCAGCATCGCAACTCAAAGGCATCAGTTCTTCAGTACTCAGCCTTCTTTATGGTCCATTTCTCATATCCATGCATGACTACTGGAAACACCATAGCTTTGACTATTCAGACCTTTGTCGGCAAAGTGATGTCTCTGCTTTTTTAATACGCTGTCTAGGTTTGTCATCCCTGGAGGTGGTCATGGCAACCCACTCCAGTATTCCTGCCTGAAGAACCCCATGGACAGAAGAGCCTGGTCCATGGGGTTCCTGGACACAAAGAGTCCATGGGGACAAAGAGTCAGACATGACTGAAGCAACTAAGCATGCACGCACTAGGTTTGTCATAGCTTTCCAAGGAGCAAGCGTCTTTTAATTTTGTGGCTTCAGTCACAAAATTTTGGAAGCCAAGAAAATAACACCTGTCACCACTTCTACTCTTTCCCCTTCTATTTGCCACTAAGTGATGGGGCCAGATGCCATGATCTTAGTTTTTGAATGCTGAGTTTTAAACCAGCTTTTTCACTCTCCTCTTTCACCCTGTAAAGAGGCTCTTTAGTTCCTCTTCACTTTCCGCCATTAGAGTCGTATCATGTGCATATCTGAGCTTGTTAATATTTCTCCCTGCAATCTTGATTTCAGCCTGTGATTCATCCAGTCTGACACTTCACATGATGTACTCTGCATAGAAGTTAAATAAGCTGCGTGACAACAAATACCCTTGAACTCCCTTCTCACTTTTGATCCAGTCCGTTGTTCCATGTCTAGTTCTATCTGTTGCTTCTTAACCTGCATATAGCTTTCTTATAAAACAATTAAAGTGGTTTGGTATTCCCATCTCTTTAAGAATTTTCCACAGTTTGTGAACCACACAAAGGCTTTAGCATAGTCAGTGGAACAGAAGTGTATGTTTTTTTCTGAAATTCCCTTGCTTTCTCTATGATCCAACGGATGTTGACAATTTGATCTCTGGTCCCTCTGCCTATTTACATGAAGTAATATAGGACAACAGTCTGCATTGTTAGAAGTTAAGTTAGCAGTTTCTCTTGGCAGTGCCTATGATTGGAAAGTGCTGAAACACACAGGTATGTTCACTTTGTGGGAAACTCACTGGGTTTCACACTTGAGCTTTAGTAACTCAAATGCTCCCTATATTCTGAAGCATTGAGTGTGTCTGATGTCACCAGGTGTACATGCCACAAACCTCCTTGACACTGGCATGCAGTCGCCTTTCATTTCCAGACCATAGGGAAAGAGATGTAGAAGAAGCATTCATTTCTTTGAGGCCTAAATGATATTAGTCACAAGAGCAAATATTTAAGATGACAGGTCCCAAGTGCCAGATCCCAAGGGACAGATGGCCAATGTGGTTTATTTGCAGTGAATTTGTGTTTGTAACATGCAGGGCTCTGAAACACAAGACCCAGAGCAGCGGCTGCACCTGTATGTATCTAAGGAGGTTCTGGTCTGGTTAGAATTTAACTGACATGTTTGACCATGAACTAAGGTGTCTGTTTCCCTCTACTACCTGTTATACACTGCTTTATCTAAATATGTCTCCCATTTTTGAGGGAATTTTTAACATAAACTTTGCTTTCTTTAACATATTACCACCAGATTGTATCTAAGAATGTTTCAGCCAATTCAGTTGCTCAGTCCTGTTTGACTCTTTGTGACCCCATGGACTGCAGCACACCATCACCAATTCCCGGAGCTTGCTCAAACTCATGTCCATTGAGTCAGTGATGTCATCCGACCAGCTCATCCTCTGTCGTCCCCTTCTCCTCCTGCTTTCAATCTTTTCCAGCATCAGGGTCTTTTCCAACGAGTCAGTTCTTCCCATCAGGTGGCCAAAGTATCGGAGCTTCAGCATCAGCATCAGTCCTTCCCATGAATATTCAGGACTGATTTCCCTTAGGATTGACTGGTTTGATCTCCTTGCAGTCTAAAGGACTCTCAAGAGTCTTCTCCAACATCACAGTTAAAAAGCATCAATTCTTGGGTGCTCAGGTTTCTTTAAGGATGTTTAAATTCCGTTAAAAGACCAACAAAAAGGAGAGAAACAAAACAATTTGGTCCCAAAGAAATACAAAACAAATCTGGTTTTTCTGGTGGCTCAAACAGTAAAGAATCTACCTGCAATACAGGAGTCCTGAGTTAGAACTCTGGGTCAAGAAGATCCCCTGGAAAAGGGAATGGCTACCACTCCAGTATTCTTGCCTAGAGAATCCCATGGGCAGAGAAGCCTGGTGTGCTACAGTCCATGGGATTGCAAAGTGTCAGACACGACTGAGCAACTAAGCACACACACAAATATGAATGAAATTTGAAACTGTTCATTGGTTAGATTTGTTCTGATTAACTGTATCCCATTTTTGTACTCCTTACAATGTGTAGAAAGCTATAAACATCAAACTTGAGGTCTTTTAACTGCCCATATTGGTTTTAAGTGTCAGAGTCAAGACCTTATAGAGAGAATTAGCTATACGTGGCCAAGTCATTGCTAATTTGATATATTTGCAAAATGGGAATTTCTTATATCATGGAAATAAATCCATGAGAGGCTTGAGTATGGAGAAGTAACCTCAGGAAGGGATACATATATATCACTAATTATCACTCTACAGGCAGGTACTCATGCAGATCATCAGAGGAGAGTGGTAGAGGGCTTTGCTTTATTGTCTGTCAGCTAGCTGATACCACCCTACTTCAGCTGCCCCCCAAGGGAGGAGACAGGCCTTTTTAACAGAAACTAGCAGCAGTTCTGTGTGCTTGACAGAGCTCAGTATGCTCTGAGGAGTCTCCTGGGTAGTCCAGAGAGACCCGGCGGAACAACTGCCAAGATGAAAACAAATGACTTAGAGTGAGGTGGACGCAGAAATACAGAGGAAGCAGAGGGGAAATGAGAAAATTCATTTATCCCTATATTAAGCAAGATGTTCCGTGAGGTCTATATATTACTGCCAAGTAAAAGAGGAGAAAAAATCAGTTTATGAACTATATAATTATGCATAGAATATATTCAATATCTTAAAAATAAATTTACAAGCACTCAAAAGCTCATGAGGAATTGAGAAAAACTCCAAAAATTAATGTGTCTGCCTAATCTAATTTTCTTCTATAACAGTAACAAGGCTGCTGAATCAATAGTTATAATTAGCTTGATTGTCCAAAGAGCACTGAACACAGTAAACATGAAAAACATTATCTTTGTTAAATTTCTAGTCCTAGGCCACTTGGCAAATGCCTCTAAAATGGGTAAGACAGGAAAAAGACAGGGTTTGGATTATCTTGGGTGTACAAGGGGATTCTTGTGAGCAATGCTCCTGTCATCCTCTACGGGAAAAGAGGTGGCATGATGTATCAAACTGAATTCCTCAAGAATGTCATGCCTGTTCCTCCTTCATATCATTATTAATCACTTAGATAAGATTGAACCATCAGACTCCTGAGTACAAACTGGAGAGCTTTCTATCAAGTCTGTTACTTCTGTTGTTGGAAAATATATCTTGACTCCTCCTCGTACACTTTACTCTTCAACATCAGATATCTATTTAGTCGTACTTTCAATGCAGTATTTTAACAAAACTCCTTGAGAGAAATGAGGCAAAGAAAATTCTGAAGAGACTGAAAAAAATAGAGTGAAATAACCAAAGCTCAATTTTAGATCAACTTCTTCCTTTCTTACTTTCTCTAAGTCTGGCCCTTCATTGTACTTCAATCAGTAAAAGGAGGTCTCCTGTTCCTGAGAAAGTCTTTTTACATTCAACCAGACTTGCTTTCAGAGACGTTCCCTAATGATATACTTCATTGCTAATTTGCCACTCAAAACCATTCATTGCTCCCAAACTTCTTATCAAAGCACACAGGCCCTTTACAATCTAGACCCAATCTTTCTTTCCAATCTCACCTCCCACCACAACAGAACGCCCTTGATTTCATAGCTACATCAATTTTCTTTTGGTTTCCCTGACTTGGCTCAAATACTATGTTCCTATTTTCTGTGTGATGTGTAGAAAGGAAATTACAGATTGCTGATATTTAAAAGTATTTGTTTCACTGAATATTACCTAAATTTTAGAAAAGTTTTGGAAAAAGCTCAACACAAGTACCTCCTAAAGAATATATCTTACTAATTATGAATTTCACTGCAGCATCATGACTGCTACCTGAATATAGAAATTAGAAGTGCAATCTCTTGCAGAATGCTAGAATCAGACTAATAATTAGTGATCTTTATATTATTAGGTTGGTGCAAACATAATTGCGATTTTTGCATTGGTGAAATTTGCCTTTTGATATTGGGATACGCTCAAATAAATATGGTTATCTTATATATCATTTTAATGTGCATTTCTTGCTTTATTTTTTTTTTTTGCTAATGACTTATTACTTGCTGTTTATTTTATATTTATTTTCAACTAGGGAAATAATGTTAGGAAGAAAAAGCAAATACCAAGCAAGTATGTTCAGGAAGCTATGAAAGAAACTGTTACAATAATAATTCTTTTCAAAAGGACAAATGCTCTCATGACAAATATTCTCTGGTACAGTTTATTGCAAAGTCATAGGCAAAAATTTCAACATAACCACCTTCATTTTCATCCCTTGGTAATAAACTGATGGAAAAGTAGGGAAATAAAAACTGAATAATCAGATAACATCCAATTTGGATAACTGTACCATACTTACTCTTCTAATATTGTTAGCCGTTACCCTGGACACAATTGTGTGACCACAGAATACATGTGCAGGCATTGTTTCATAAAGAAAACATATTATGGTTTCTTTGTTGAAAAAGAAAGGTCTTTTTTGGAAATGCTTTCATGACACTAAAAAAATGTATAATTGAAAAAAAGTACAAAACACAGTTACTTTTTTTTTTTTTTAATGCTTTTCCCCTTACTCCCAAGCAAACTGCCCCAATTCCAGCTTTAGATATTATCCTTGACAATAAGCGGCTCTGTAATGAGAAAATGCCCACTCATTTATCTCAACACTAGGTCCATTCACCAAGTTCATATAAGAGCAACAAACCAAACCTGAGCTGTGGGACAACTGAAGGTGCACAGGCATTTACATTTTTTGAATAACTGAACCTACTTAATAAAAGCAACTGTAGTAAAGAATCTGCCTGCTGATGCAAGAGACCTAAGAGATGCAGCTTCAATACCTAGTTGGGAAGATCCTCTAGAGTAGGAAATGGCAACCCACTCCAGTATTCTTGCCTGGAGAACCCTACGAACAGAGGAGCCTGGTGGGCCACAGTCCAGGGAGCCTCAAAGAGTTGAAGACGACTGAGTGACCAATTTAATAAAAGCAACTTTAAAATTAGGGATGAAGTTCATATCATCAATCCCTGTGAATAGGAAAATTTTAAAGGGAAAGTGATTGTATACATTTTATATTTCAGATCCAGAGAGAGATGATTTTTAAAAACTGGTCTTTTCTCTTAGATCTCTCAAATAGCTGGGCTCAGAGAGGATCCACTGATGTGATTATAGAAACAGTGAAAATTTTGGCAACACTAGCAGAAATAGATCAAAAAATATGTTTGACTTTGGCCTTTTTTTTTTCAGTTTAAAATTTATAGTTTTGATTATTCTCCAGTGACTAGATTCTGTGATACATTAGAATTGAGCATGCAGGGGCAATACGCCACTGGACAGGAGGGAGCCTTGCCTTGCCCGCCCCAAGACTTCCTCTGTGAGTCTGTGCACCTAGTTAGGTGGAGTCTACATTAAAAGAATGGGAAGGTGTTTCCTGCTGCTGCTGCTAAGTCACTTCAGTCGTATCTGACTCTGTGCGACCCCATAGATGGCAGCCCACCAGTCTCCTCTGTCCCTGGGATTCTCCAGGCAAGAATATTGGAGTGGGTTGCCATTTCCTTCTCCAATGCATGCATGCATGCAAAGTCACTTCAGTACTACTTGCAAATTGTGGGTTGGGGCTGTGAATATTGAAAAGACTGCAAAACAGACACTAACTTAGGTTGCATTATCAATTCTTATGCTTAGTCCCTCAGTCCTGTCTGAATCTTTGCAACCACATGGACTGTAGCCCACTAGGCTCCTCTGTCCATGGGGATTCTCCAAGCAAGAATGCTGGAATGTGTTGACATGCCCTCTTCCAGGGGATCTTCCCAAGTCAGGGATCGAACTCAGTTCCCCCACATTGCATGCAGACTCTTTACCGTCTGAGCCACCAAACTATAACTTTTCTTGCAGACGTTTTCTATCTGCCACTTGCCTTAGTCATATCTGAAAAGTTGATTTAATCGTATAACATACTTCATCATGTATCCTGTTTTATTTTTAAATTTGACATGGTAACACTTTACATAAACTTTAATATTTTTATTTCAAAAAATAATAGCTAATACTTTCATCATATACTGGTTACCATTCCAAACATTTCAAATACAATGTAGTTGATTCTCACAAACAGTTCTATGGCTGTGAGGGATATACATGTTTTTTGCTATTTAGTCGCTAAGTTGTGTCCGACTCTTAGACTATTACATCTCAATTTTTCAGATTGAGAAAACAAGCTGAGGCACAGAAAAGTTAAGTGTCTTCTCCACTCTTACACTGCAAGTAAAGGGTGGAGCAGGAAAACAAACCCAAGCAGCCTGTCTCCAGTAGGCACTTTCACTTCTGAGTTATTCTATCCCTCATAACTACACTGGATGCCATGAAACATGTTTACCAAATATTTTCAAAATAGTACTCGAATATTAGACATTTAAGTTCAAAAATAGTTACTTTCTTTGCTATCTGAGCTAAAATTATTTGGAGACTTTTTAAAAACCATTTCACCACAGATTATTTTTTAATTGGAAAAATATACTGTAATCTGAATTTTTACTTGAGCATTTAAAAATTATTTTCAATTAAATAGATGAGGAAACAGTGGAAACAGTGTCAGACTTTATTTTTTGGGGCTCCAAAATCTCTGCAGATGGTGATTGCAGCCATGAAATTAAAAGACACTTACTCCTTGGAAGAAAAGTTATGTCCAACCTAGAGAGCATATTCAAAAGCAGAGACATTACTTTGCCAACTAAGGTCCGTCTGCTGCTGCTGCTGCTGCTAAGTCGCTTCAGTCGTGTCCGACTCTGTGCGACCCCACAGATGGCAGCCCACTGGGCTCCGCCATCCCTGGGATTCTCCAGGCAAGAACACTGGAGTGGGTTGCCATTTCCTTCTCCAATGCATGAAAGTGAAAAGTCAAAGTGAAGTTGCTCAGTCGTGTCTGACTCAGCGACCCCATGGACTGCAGCCTACCAGGCTCCTCCATCCATGGGATTTTCGAGGCAAGAGTACTGGAGTGGGGTGCCATTGCCTTCTCCGAAGGTCCGTCTTGTCAAGGCTATGGTTTTTCCTGTGGTCATGTATGGATGTGAGAGTTGGACTGTGAAGAAGGCTGAGCGCCAAAGAAATGATGCTTTTGAACTGTGGTGTTGGAGAAGACTCTTGAGAGTTCCTTGGACTGCAAGGAGATCCAACCAGTCCATTCTGAAGGAGATCAGCCCTGGGATTTCTTTGGAAGGAATGAGTACTTTGGCCACCTCATGCGAAGAGTTGACTCATTGGAAAAGACTCTGATGCTGGGAGGGATTGGGGGCAGGAGGAGAAGGGGACGACCGAGGATGAGATGGCTGAATGGCATCACTGACTCGATGGACTGATTCATGGGGTTGCAAAGAGTCAGAAGGACTGAGCAACTGAACTGAACTGAACTGAATTACCTTAAAATAATCTACTTGTTTTAATAATTAGAGATCTGGAGAACATGGTAAATTATTTAAACTTCAGGATGTCATATTTCTCCCCAAGTTTTTTGTTATTTTTTATATGCTGTGTCAAAAGCATATTGCACAAAAATGGTCACCCTAAGGATATAAGATTTCTTTCATGTTTATTTTGCAATTTCACCCCAGATTAAATAAAATCTATTTTTTAAATTCTATATGACTTAAACCTTAACTAAGATAACTATGATTATAGGTATTTACTATAAAGAACTGATTTTTTTTTTCAGTGAAATAAATTTCAAATAGCCCTTTCTTCACTACAGTTATCAGAGAAAACAGTTCTTTAGAGAAATTTCTTCATACCACCAAAAATATACCTGATAGGGATCATGGACACAAAGCAGAGTACTCTGCTTGTTTGAGAATCAGGTAGCTACAGTGTCACACAGCTACTCTCACACGTAGAAAGGCAGATGTATTTTTCAGAACTTGAGCTGCTGGAAGAAAGCAAGATCAGTTCAGTTCAGTTCAGTCACTCAGTCGTGTCCGACTCTTTGCGACCCCATGAATTACAGCACGCCAGGCCTCCCTGTCCATCACCAACACCCGGGGTTCACTCAAACTCACGTCCCTCGAGTCGGTGATGCCATCCAGCCATCTCATCCTTGTGCTTCATCCAGCCAAGTATTTTGTATGATGTACTCTGCATATGAGTTAAATAAGCAAGGTGACAATATACAGCCTTGATGTACTCCTTTCCCAATTTGGAGCCAGTCTGTTGTTCCATGTCCAGTTCTAACTGTTGCTTCCTGGCCTGCATACAGATTTCTCAGGAGGCAGGTCAGGTGGTCTGGTATTCCCATCTCTTGAAGAATTTTCCACAGTTTGTTGTGATCCACACAGTCAAAGGCTTTGACATAGTCAATAAAGCAGAAGTAGACGTTTTTATGGAACTCTCTAGATTTTTTTTGATGATCCAGCAGATGTTGGCAATTTGATCTCCGGGTCCTCTGCCTTTTCGAAAACCAGTTTGAACATCTGGAAGTTCACGGTTCACATATTGCTGAAGCCTAGCTTGGAAAATTTTGTGCATTACTTTGCTAGCATGTGAGATTAGTGCAGCTGTGCAGTAGTGTGAACATTCTTTGTCATTGCCTTTCTTTGGGATTGGAACGAAAACTGACCTTTTCCAGTCCTGTGGCCACTACTGAGTTTTCCAAACTTGCTGACATATTGAGTGCAGCACTTTCACAGCATCATCTTTCAGGATTTGAAATAGCTCAACTGGAATTCCATCACCTCCACTGGCTTTGTTCATAGCCTCACATGGCTTTGTTTACTTGCAGTGTAAGAGTGGAGAAGACACTTAACTTTTCTGTGCCTCACCTTATTTTCTCAATCTGAAAAATTGAGATGTAATAGTCTAAGAGTCGGACACAACTTAGCGACTAAATAGCCTTTGTTCCTAAGGCCCACTTGCCTTCACATTCCAGGATGTCTGGCTCTAGGTGAGTGATTACACCATTGTGATTATCTGGGTTGTGAAGATCTTTTTTGTGTAGTTCTGTGTATTCTTCCCACCTCTTGTTAATATTTTCAGCTTCTGTTAGGTCCATACCATTTCTGTCCTTTATTGTGCCCATCTTTGCATGAAATGTTCCTTGGTATCTCTAATTTTCTTGAGGAGCTCTCTATCATGTAACTCTAATTACTATAAGACACTGAAGTTTCCTGTGTAAGATCTTTGTCTACTTAGGTATTTTATTCTTTTTGCTGCAGTGATATATGGGATTGTTTTCCTAATTTCTCTTTCTGATTTTTCATTGTTATTCCTTTTGCTGCAGTGGTACATGGGATTATTTGGCTAATTTCTCTTTCTGATTTTTTGATGTTAGTGTATAGGAGTGCCCGTGATTTCTACATATTAATTTCGTATCCTACAACTTTACTATATTCATGGATTAGCTCTAGTAATTTTCTGGTGGCATCTTTGAGTGAAGTCACTCAGTCATGTGCTACTCTTTGTGACCCCATGGACTGTAGCCTAACCAGGTTCCTCTGTCCATGGGATTTTCCAGGCAAGAATACTGGAGTGGGTTGCCATTTTGGGAAAGCCAAGAGATAAGCCCATGCACTCATGGGCACCTTATCTTTGACAAAGGAGGCAAGAGTATACAGTGGAGAAAAGACAGCATCTTCAATAAGTGATGCTGGGAAAACTGGACAGCTGTGCATAAAAGAACACTTTCTAACACAATAACCAAAATAAACTCAAAGTGGATTAATGACCTAAATGTTAGGCCAGAAACTATAAAACTCTTAGAGGAAAACATAAGCAAAACACTCTTTGACACAAATCACAGCAATATCCTCTGACCCACCTCCTAAATTAATGGAAATAAAAACAAAAATAAACAAGTGGGACCTAATTAAAATTAAAAGCTTTTATACAGAAAAGGAATCTATAAATAATATGAAAAGACAACACTCAGAATGGGGGGAAATAATTGCAAATGAAAAAAACAAAGGATTATTCTCCAAAATATACATACAACTCCTATAGCTCAATACTAGAATAACAAACAACCCAATCAAAAAGTGGGAGGAAGACTTAAACAGACATTTCTCCACAGAAGACATACAGATGGCCAACAAACACAGGAAAAGATGCTCAATATCACTTATTATTAGTGAAATGCAAATCAAAACTACAATGAGGTATCATCTCTCACTGGTCAAAATGGACATCTTCCAAAAATCTACAAACAATAAATGCTGGGGAGAGTGTGGAGAAAAGGGAACCCTCTTGCTCTGTTGGTGAAAATGTAAATTGATACAACCACTATTAAGGACAGAATGGAGATTCCTTTAAAAACTAGGAATAAAACTACCTAGTATGAGCTAGCAATCACACTGCTGGGCACATACTGTGAGCCAACCATAACCGAAAAAAACACATGTACCCCAATGTTCATAGCAACACTATTTACAATAGTTAGGACAAGAAAGCAACCTAGATGTCCACTGAGAGACAAATTGATAAAGAAATTGTGATACATATATACAATGGAATATTACTCAGAGGGACAGGATATATGTATATTTATGACTGATTCACAGTGTTGTATGGCAGAAGCCAACACAATACTCTAAAGAAATTATCCTCTGATTAAAAATAATTTTAAGAAAACCCAAGATTTTACTTCACCAGTAAATAATGTTTTTGGCTAGAACTAGTCAAGGCTATGGTTTTTCCAGTAGTCATGTATGGATGTGAGAGTTGGACTGTGAAGAAGGCTGAGCGCCGAAGAATTGATGCTTTTGAACTGTGGTGTTGGAGAAGACTCTTGAGAGTCCCTTGGACTGCAAGGAGATCCAACCAGTCCATTCTGAAGGAGATCAACCCTGGGATTTCTTTGGAAGGAATGATGC
>SJYT01022650.1:0-13272 GCA_006410635.1 Cephalophus harveyi
GTTCACCCTTGTCATCTCTTGTTTGACCACTTCCAATTTGCCTTGATTCATGGACCTGACATTCCAGGTTCCTATGCAGTATTGCTCTTTACAGCATCGGATCTTGCTTCTATCACCAGTCACATCCACAACTGGGTATTGTTTTCGCTTTGGCTCCATCCCTTCATTCTTTCTGGAGTTATTTCTCCACTGATTTCCAGTAGCATATTGGGCACCTAATGACCTGGGGAGTTCCTCTTTTGGTATCCTATCATTTTGCCTTTTCATACTGTTCATGGGTTCTCAAGGCAAGGATACTGAAGTGGCTTGCCATTCCCTTCTCCAATGGACCACATTCTGTCTGGAAATTATCTTAGGATTAGTGAATTTGGGGTATGTAATTTTTAGCTCTAAAATGTAGGTGGTTATATGATTTATGTCAAAATAAGCTGATCATTTTCTAAGATTTAAGTCAAAATTAGCAAGGTTGATGCAAAGAGTACCTTGTATGGTTAGATCTTTGGGAGACCTGGGTTCAATCCCCGGGTTGGGAAGATTCCCCTACAGAAGGAAATGGCAGTGCACTCCATTATCTTGCCTGGAGAACGCCATGGGCAGAGGAGCCTAGCGGGCTACAGTCCATAGGGTCCAAAGAGTAGAACACAACTTAGTTACTAACATTTTCACTTTGACTTTGGATGTTAGTTTCCATTATCATGGTTCAAATGAGCAATATATTAAAAATAACTTTCTGAAATATGCAAAGGAACATAACTAAAAGGGGATCAAAGGAAACCTTACCGCATGAATCTCTTAAATATTTATATGGAGGTGACCGTTAGAAAGTTCCGTTTCATTCTTTTGATAGTTATAAAAAGGTTCTGTCAAATTCATATTGAAATAATTTTTATCTTGATAATGTATTTGATAGTTTTAGTCCTATCATTGACATATTTGTGTTGATATAAAAGAAAATAAAAGAAACTGATTTTGGTAAAACCTTTATTTGGTCTTTCATGCTATTAATGAAGCCCTTCTTTGACGATGGAATTCACACTTGACTGAGTTTGTAGGATGATCAGTATAGCAACAGGAAAAGAGGAGAAAGAGAAGAAATTCCTTTGGAATGGCGTACTTAGAGAATTTATAAATATACCTCCACTGGCAATCTTTCAAGGCAAAGTAAGAAAACTATCAATATTTTTCCAAGACAGTTTAAGTATAACTTTATTAAAAATAGAACGATTACATAAACTATCAAAATCTCCTATCATTGACATATTTGTGTTGATAGAAAATAAAAGAAACTGATTTTGGTAAAACCTTTATTTGGTCTTTCATGCTATTAATGAAGCCCTTTGACGATGGAATTCACACTTGACTGAGTTTGTAGGATGATCAGTATAGCAACAGGAAAAGAGGAGAAAGAGAAGAACACAGAGAAGCACTGATGCATTGAATTTTTCCTTTTTTAGGAAACTAGCTTCTCCTCTGAATGGTGTTGATGTCTTCTTTACTCACACAAAATCTGCTCATCAGCTGCTGCTGCTGCTGCTAAGTCACTTCAGTCGTGTCCAACTCTGTGCGACCCCACAGACGGCAGCCAACCAGGCTCCCCCGTCCCTGGGATTCTCCAGGCAAGAACACTGGAGTAGGTTGCCATTGCCTTCTCCAATGCATGAAAGTGAAAAGTCAAAGTGAAGTCCCTCAGTCGTGTCTGACTCTTAGCGACCCCATGGACTGCAGCCTACCAGGCTCCTCCATCCACGGGATCCTCCAGGCAAGAGTTCTGGAGTGGGGTGCCATTGCCCTCTCCGGCTCATCAGCTAGAACTCACCAAACCACATAGTGGTGTTACCCACCCGCTGGGTGTTTTGAAGCTGACAAATTATATCCTGCTGTTCTTAAGAAGGAAAGCTGAAAATGGGCTATTATCTACAGCCCGAACTTTAGCTCCCAAACTCTCTTACCTTGCTTTATGTTTTACCAGCAGGTCTCAGCTCCTATATATTTTGCAAATCTGGTTCTGCCTTCCTTGCCAACTTGTTGCACCCTTTGCCCTATGGGTGTTCTAGATTTTGTTCTTTCCCAGGTGGCACTAGTGGTAAAGAACCCACCTGCTATTGCAGGTGATGCTAGAGATGTGGGTTTGATCCCTGGGTCAGGAAGATCCCCTGGAGGAGGGCATGGCTACCCATTCCAGTCTTCTTGCCTGGGGAATCCCACAGGCTACAGTCCATAGGGTCGCACAGAGTTAGATACGACTGAAGCAAAGCATTCTTCTTCTCTCCTGGTAGGCTGTATCCATAGATTTACACTCCATATCACTTTCAGATGGCTTCATAACACTCCCCAGCCCACTCCTTATCTGTGTCATGTCCTCAGTGGGTCTCAGACTGGAATAGGTCAAAAAAAAAGTTAGGACCATTGCACTTTTAAATTCTGAGGCGCCACAAAAAAGATTCCTGCTCTATGTTAGTTACAAAGAGAAATATCTCCAGCAGCAAGATTGAAACAGTTTTTCTTATGCATCATCAGCAAAGAAATGATACTTGAACAATATTTATACCTTTGGAATCACCAAGTCCAGCTGGTCTACAAACTGGTTTCTCACCCTCATTTTTGTCTTCTTTCTTGATGTCACATTTCACTGTGGTAGGAGGTATGACTAAAAGGAAACCTCGACGGCTTCCCTTGTGGCTCAGCTGTGGGGAATCTGCCCGCCCATGCCGGAGACGTGGGTTTGATCCCTGGTCCAGGAGGATTCCACGTGCTAAGGAGTGGCTGAGTCCACGTGCCACAACTGTTGAGCATGTACTCTCATGCATGAGAGTTCACATGCAGAGCCTGTGAACCACACTACTGAGTTCATGCACCACAACTACTGAAGCCCATACACCCTAGAGCCCGGGCTCCACAACAAGAGAAGCCACCACAATGAGAAGCCCGTGTACCGCAACTAGAGCGTGGCCCCTGCTTGCTGCAACTAGAGAAAAGCCTGTGCAGCAACAAAGACCTATCATAGCCAAAAATAAATAAATAAAATTTTAAAAAGGAAACCTTGAAATAAGGCATCAAAGGGAAGAAAAGAAAGAAAGGTCCAAACGGGAGAAAAATACTTCTCAAATGAAAGTCATTTTGAAATATGTGAAAGGCAGATTGAGGGCAGGAGGAGAAGGGGATGACAGAGGATGAGATGACTGGATAGTATCACTGACTCGCTGGGCATGAGTTTGACAAACTCTGGGAGTTGGTGATAGACAAGGAAGCCTGGAGTGCGGCAGTCCATGGGTCACAAAGGGTCAGACACAACTGAGCAACTGAACTGAACTGAATTACTGAAAACACATGGACTAAAAAAGGAAAACACTGAAAGGAAAAAATATAATGTTAATAAAAACCATATTTGTCATTTGTCAAAACACAATTGAAGATCAAGCATAATAGACAAATATTCCAACATACATTTCCTAAATGAATTACAGTATTTCACGGGAACACCCCATCCAGTATCACATGTTCAAGGTTATATTGCTCACAGAGTTATTGGTTAAAGTTTTTTAACTTTTTAATTTTGTTTTTTACCTTTTTATTTTATATAGAAGTAAAGCCAATTAACAACGTTGTGATAGTTTCAGGTGGACAGCAAAGGGACTCAGCCATACATATACATGTATCCATTCTCCCCCAAATTTCTCTCCCATCTAGGATGCCGCATACCCAGTTCCCTGTGCTATACAGTAGGACCTTGTTGGTTATCCTTTTTAAATACAGCAGTATGTACACATTGATCCCAAACTCCCTAACTACCCCTTCCTCCATCCTTTGCCCTTGGCAACCATAAGTTCTTTTCTGTGTCTGTTTCTGTTTTGTAAATAAATTCGTTTGTATTATTTCTTTTTAGATTCCAAATATAAGGGATGTCAAATAGTATTTCTCCTTCTCTGACTTACTTCACTAGAGTATGACAATCTCTAGACCCATCCATATTGCAACAAATGGCATTATTTCATTCCTTTTAATGGGTGAGTGATATTCCACTGTATATATGTACCATATCATCTTTTTCCATTCCTCTGTCAACAGACATGTAGGTTTGGTTAATTTTCCTAAGTCCAACAAACTGCTTAGTATGACATTCAGGGCCATTGTGATCTGGACCCCAAGTTGTCATCTTTGTAGAGGGTAGTATAATTTCATGTGTTGATTTCATGTGTCATCTTGGGTCAGCCATGGTACCCAAAAGTTTGGTCAACAATTATTTTGGAAGTTTCTATGAAGATTTTGTTTGTTTGGGGATGAGATTTAATAACTAAGTTGGTGGACTTTGGATAAAGCAGATTACCCTCCATAACGTGGGCAGGGCTTATCCAACCAGTTGAACATCTCAATATAACAAAGGCTGAGCAAGTAGGAATTCAGCCAGCAGACTACATTTGGACTTGAACTGCGGCTCTTCCAGAGAGCTGCAGTATTCCACTGCAAATTTTGGACTTACCAAGCCTCCACAGTCATGAGCCAATTTCTTAAAATAAATCTCTCTCTCAAAATCCCTCTACGTATATAGAAAAAGAGACACAGATGCAGCCTCTTGGTTCTGTATCTCTGAAGAACCCTGCCCAATACAGGTAGTGATAAGACTGTAGACTCTATAACCGGAATTACATGGATTTAAGATCCGGCTCTGCCATTTACTAACTGCAGAATATAAACTGGAAAAGTTACTTTACCTCTCTAAGCCCATTTTCTCTTTATAAAAACAGGAATAAAAACAACCCTCTCAATTCTTTAGCCAGGGCCAGATTACATGTCATGAAACTTAGATCTCTCTATTCCTTTGTTACTGCTGCTGCCCAGCCTTTATAAATGTGTTTCTGTGTAGGGAGCAAAATGGTTACTTTTCCTTCCATACCTGCAGTGGTTTTAAAACTATGTTCACAGATTCTTTGATACTCTTCCCTTCAAGTTTAACTCCCCTCCTCTTTACTACAGGCTGGATTTATTGAGTTGCTGCTGCTTCTTTTTTTTCTTTTTAGTATTTATTTATTTAGTTGGCCGTGTTGGGTCTTGGTTGCATGTTGCATCATGTGAGATCTTTCCTTGTGGCACATGTATTCTCTAGCTGGGGCGCAAAGGTTCAGTAGCTGTGGTGCAAGGGCTTGGTTACTCCCGAGCACGTGGGAGTTGAGTTCTCTGGCCAGGGATCAAACCCATGTCTCCTGCATTGCGACGCAGATTCCTAACCACTGGACCATCAGGGAAGTCCCTGTTGATTTGCTTCTAGTGAACAGAATATGGCAGAAATGACAGGAGAACATGTCCCAGATTAAAAATGACTGCAGTTTCCATCTGGGTCTCACACTCCGTCTCTCTCACCACCTGTGAGGGGGCAGTCATAGGTGACTGTGGTCACTTGAGCAGCCCTATGGAAAGGTCTAGCGGCAATGCCTGAAGCCTCCTGCCCACAGCTGACACTGAACTTGAAATCAGATTATCCAGTCCCATGATGACGTCAGCTCCTGTCAACAACTTCATTGCAGCCTTATGAGAGATCCTAAATCATAACCACCCAGCTACGGAACTCACAGTTCTTGAGCCTCAAAATTGGTGTGAGATACTACATACTTATTGTTTTACACAGTAAGTTTCAAGGTAATTTGATCAATAGCAAGTAATTAATGCCACATTCAAGCCTTTCCAGACCAACATAAAGAATTTCTCCTCTCTGTTTCTTCCCTTGTACAAGGCAGGGAGCTCATGGAGGGTAAGCCATTTTTAATTCTATTAAGTGGGAAAAAAAAAAACCCAAACTCAATCCTGGCACATAAAAGGTTAGAAAAGTTAAGCTAACAATTAGTGTTTTCTATGTGTCCTGGTCTAAGCCTATTGTAAACATTATCCCATTTAGTCCTCATAAAAACCTAGGAGATATACTATTATAATCCCGTTTTACAGTTGATGAAACTGAGGTGAAGTGATAGAGAAGCTGGTTAACTTGCTCATGATCACATAGCTAGTAAATATTGAATTAAAAAATGAATGAATACAACTTTCTTCCAAACAGGACCACATATGCCTCTTTGAATCTCATACAGTTTCTAGCCCAATATTCAACTGGGTCTCAAGTATTTACTAACTCACTGTCTGCTAACAAAAGAAGCTGATGTATGTGAGAAAGAAGTCTTGGAAACCCTGATTGTGGATAATTTAAATTGATTTCCCAAATATAATTCTTTTCCTTCAGTGAGAAGAAATAAGGATTACAGTAAATAGATGTTGTGATGAAACTAAAAATACACTTTGGAAGATGTTTACCTGTCTCGCCACACCTCCCACATAAATGCTTCACAAGAAATAATCTGTATTGGTACTTTGATTACATAAGATACACAAAAATACTTTTTGGTGGTTCAAGATTCAAAACAGTTTGTGAGAGTAAAACGGTGTTATTTTAATGGTCCATTTTCTGCCCAAGAACAACATGGAAAGAATGTTTCTACTGAAGTCTTTTTGATTTATAAATTTCAAATAGCGGCTTCTGGGACTCCTTTTAGGAAAGCATGCAACCAATGGCCCCTCCTGGTGAAGTCTTTCTCAATAAGCACTTCAGTTCAGTTCAGTTCAGTCGCTCAGTCGTGTCCAACTCTTTGCGACCCCATGAATCGCAGCACGCCAGGCCTCCCTGTTCATTACCATCTCTCGGAGTTCACTCAGACTCACGTCCATCGAGTCCGTGATGCCATCCAGCCATCTCATCCTCGGTCGTCCCCTTCTCCTCCTGCCCTCAATCCCTCCCAGCATCAGAGTCTTTTCCAATGAGTCAACTCTTCGCATGAGGTGGCCAAAGTACTGGACTTTCAGCTTTAGCATCATTCCTCCCAAAGAAATCCCAGGGTTGATCTCCTTCAGAATGGACTGGTTGGATCTCCTTGCAGTCCAAGGGACTCTCAAGAGTCTTCTCCAGCACCACAGTTCAAAAGCATCAATTCTTCGGCGCTCAGCCTTCACAGTCCAACTCTCACATCCATACATGACCACAGGAAAAACCATAGCCTTGACTAGACGGACCTTAGTCGGCAAAGTAATGTCTCTGCTTTCGAAAATGCTATCTAGGTTGGACATAATTTTTCTTCCAAGGAGTAAGTTCTTCTAATTTCATGGCTGCAGTCATCATCAGCAGTGATTTTGGAGCCCAAAAAAATAAAGTCTGACACTGTTTCCACTGTTTCCCCATCTATTTCCCATGAAGTGATGGGACCAGATGCCATGATCTGTGGCGGCCCGGGAGGAGGTGCCCCACGTCCGAAGCCAGTGGCGGCCGGGAGAAGACACCCCGCGTCCGAGGTCAGGGCAGCAGCTGGGTGGAGACACCCCGCGTCCGAGGTCAGGGGCAGTCGGGAGAAGCCACCTCGAGCTTGAAGCTGGGGGTGGTGACCCCGGGGAGCCACCACGAGCCCAAGGCCAGGGGCGGCAGCTGGGAGGAGCCACCCACGCCCGAGGCCAGGGCCGCCGGCCAGGAGGAGCAACCCAAGGATTGGTGGCTAGAGGAGCTATCCCACGTTGAAGGTCAGGAACAGCGGCGGTAAGGAGATACCCCTTGTCCAAGGTAAGGAGCAGCGGCTGTGCTTTGCTGAAGCAGCCGTGAAGAGATGCCCCACACCCAAGGTAAGAGAAACCCAAGTAAGATGATAGGTGGTGCAAGAGGGCATCAGAGGGCAGACATACTGAAACAATACTCACAGAAAACTAGTCAATCTAATCACACTAGGACCACAGCCTTGTCTAACTCAATGAAACCAAGCCATGCCTGCAGGGCAACCCAAGGCGGGCGGGTCATGGTGGAGAGGGCTGACAGAACGTGGTCCACTGGAGAAGGGAATGGCAAGCCACTTCAGTATTCTTGCCTTGAGAACCCCATGAACAGTATGAACAGGCAAAATGATAGGATATCAAAAGAGGAACTCCCCAGGTCATTAGGTGCCCAATATGCTACTGGAGATCAGTGGAGCAATAAGTCCAGAAAGAATGAAGGGATGGAGCCAAAGCGAAAACAATACCCAGTTGTGCATGTGACTGGTGATAGAAGCAAGATCCGATGCTGTAAAGAGCAATACTGCATAGGAACCTGGAATGTCAGGTCCATGAATCAAGGCAAATTGGAAGTGGTCAAACAAGAGATGACAAGGGTGAACGTCGACATTCTAGGAATCAGCGAACTAAAATGGACTGGAATGGGTGAATTTAACTCAGATGACCATTATATCTACTACTGCGGGCAGGAATCCCTCAGAAGAAATGGAGTAGCCATCATGGTCAACAAAAGAGTCCGAAATGCAGTACTTGGATGCAATCTCAAAAACGACAGAATGATCTCTGTTCGTCTCCAAGGAAAACCATTCAATATCACAGTTATCCAAGTCTATGCCCCAACCAGTAATGCTGAAGAAGCTGAAGTGGAACGGTTTTATGAAGACCTACACGATCTGTTAGAACTAACACCCAAAAAAGATGTCCTTTTCATTATAGGGGACTGGAATGCTAAAGTAGGAAGTCAAGAAACACCTGGAGTAACAGGCAAATTTGGCCTTGGAATGCGGAATGAAGCAGGGCAAAGACTAATAGAGTTTTGCCAAGAAAATGCACTGGTCATAGCAAACACCCTCTTCCAACAACACAAGAGAAGACTCTACACGTGGACATCACCAGATGGTCAACACCGAAATCAGATTGATTATATTCTATGCAGCCAAAGATGGAGAAGCTCTATACAGTCAACAAAAACAAGGCCGGGAGCTGACTGTGGCTCAGATCATGAACTCCTTATTGCCAAATTCAGACTCAAATTGAAGAAAGTAGGGAAAACCACTAGACCATTCAGGTATGACCTAAATCAAATCCCTTATGATTATACAGTGGAAGTGAGGAATAGATTTAAGGGCCTAGATCTGATAGATAGAGTGCCTGAAGAACTATGGAATGAGGTTCGTGACATTGTACGGGAGACAGGGATCAAGACCATCCCCATGGAAAAGAAATGCAAAAAAGCAAAATGGCTGTCTGGGGAGGCCTTACAAATAGCTGTGAAAAGAAGAGAGGCGAAAAGCAAAGGAGAAAAGGAAAGATATAAGCACCTGAATGCAGAGTTCCAAAGAATAGCAAGAAGAGATAAGAAAGCCTTCTTCAGTGATCAATGCAAAGAAATAGAGGAAAACAACAGAATGGGAAAGACTAGAGATCTCTTCAAGAAAATTAGAGATACCAAGGGAACATTTCATGCAAGGATGGGCTCGATAAAGGACAGAAATGGTATGGACCTAACAGAAGCAGAAGATATTAAGAAGAGGTGGCAAGAATACACAGAAGAACTGTACAAAAAAGATCTTCACGACCCAGATAATCATGATGATGTGATCACTAATCTAGAGCCAGACATCTTGGAATGTGAAGTCAAGTGGGCCTTAGAAAGCATCACTACGAACAAAGCTAGTGGAGGTGATGGAATTCCAGTTGAGCTGTTTCAAATCCTGAAAGATGATGCTGTGAAAGTGCTGCACTCAATCTGCCAGCAAATTTGGAAAACTCAGCAGTGGCCACAGGACTGGAAAAGGTCAGTTTTCATTCCAATTCCAAAGAAAGGCAATGCAAAAGAATGCTCCAATTACCGCACAATTGCACTCATCTCACATGCTAGTAAAGTAATGCTCAAAATCCTCCAAGCCAGGCTTCAGCAATACGTGAACCGTGAACTCCCTGATGTTCAAGCTGGCTTTAGAAAAGGCAGAGGAACCAGAGATCAAATTGCCAACATCCGCTGGATCATGGAAAAAGCAAGAGAGTTCCAGAAAAACATCTACTTCTGCTTTATCGACTATGCCAAAGCCTTTGACTGTGTGGATCACAATAAACTGTGGAAAATTCTGAAAGAGATGGGAATACCAGACCACCTAACCTGCCTCTTGAGAAATCTGTATGCAGGTCAGGAAGCAACAGTTAGGACTGGACATGGAACAACAGACTGGTTCCAAATAGGAAAAGGAGTGCGTCAAGGCTGTATATTGTCACCCTGCTTATTTAACTTATATGCAGAGTACATCATGAGAAACGCTGGACTGGAAGAAACACAAGCTGGAATCAAGATTGCCGGGAGAAATATCAATAACCTCAGATATGCAGATGACACCACCCTTATGGCAGAAAGTGAAGAGGAGCTAAAAAGCCTCTTGATGAAAGTGAAAGAGGAGAGCGAAAAAGTTGGCTTAAAGCTCAATAAGCACTTACATACCAAGAAACCTAAAGCAAGTTTTTATTCAGAGTTGGTCAAAATCTGGAAAGCAGCTTGTGGCTTACTATTTTAGAACTTTTGACTTGTTTTCTCTGAGCACTTTCTCTATATTCAATATCTTGTAATAACCTATAGTGGAAAACAATTTGGAAAAGAATATATATACATATATATATGTAAAAAACCAAATCACTTTGCTGTGTACCCAAAACTAACACAACATTGTAAATTAACTACACTTCAATTAAATAATAGTGAGTAGGTGGTCTTTTATATTATTTGGTGAATGTGAATTCTTGTTCTCTTAATGTCTATTTGACAGGTTTATTCCTCTTACATTTTTTCTGTAGAGATTAAAGAAAACAAGTAATTAGGAGGCTGTTAAAAGGGTCTTGAAGCTCAACACTAAAGATAAGTGATTATAAGGACATTAAATCACTTCTTTTGTTCTTTTGGGGTTTCTCTTATAGGATAGTACCTTCATAAATCGTCTGCTGAAAACATTACCCTAAAATTTCATTTAAGACAAAGGAGACTAGAAATTTCTCTCTTTAAAGTTTAAATAAAGCCTTATCTTCTATATTCACAAAAAGGCCTGTTTTTTATTAGCCTGTTTGTAATTATTTTTCTTGAAAGATTATAGATAGCAAACGACTTTGCTCCTCAACTTGTCCTAGATTTCTGGAGGGGGGGTCTCACTTCACACTATACTGCATTTCAGAACAGAGCTTTTATTTTGATAGCACTCTGCTTCTCAGCTTCCACCTTACTCTGTCACTCTATGTTGGAAGCAAGGCACGTTTCTATTTCAAGATCCCATATTTTAGTCATGAAATAAAACAAATGTAAGAAAATGTTAATAACCTGTTTTCAGGCAGAACTCAACTCTCTGGAAACACAAATATGAACTACTCACTAAAAACTTTTGTTTGAATATTTGTTCTAAGATTAAAGGCAAGGCAAAAATAACCAGAGGGTGAGTATTTTTGTTCAGACTTCCACACAAGCCAGAAATACCCGTAGGGGAGGCAGTAAAGACTGGTAACTAAAAACACTTCAGACTCAGGAGTAAGAGTTTGAAGCTGGAATCCTGGCTGTGCCTCTCCAAGCTGTGTGAACCGTCTTGAGGATTTACTTTATCTCTTATTTTATTATTGCTGTTGGTTTTTACTTCTTACTTTACTTCTTTATCTTCTGAAAAATGGGGATGACAAAAATACCTATAGTAGAGGAGTGCTATAGGAATAATCACAGCAGAATGCAATAAAAGCGCTCAGTGCAATGCCTGGTACATAGTGAGTAATCAATATGTTTATTAGTACTTAACACTCAGGAGCTTCCCAGGTGGCTCAATGATAAAGAATCTGCCTGCTAATGCAGGAGAGTTGAGTTTGAACCTGGGTGGGGAAGATCCCCTAGAGAAGGAAATGGAACCCACTCCAGTATTCTTGCCTGGGAAATCTCATGGACAGAGGAGCCTGGCAGGCTACAGTCCATGGGGTCGCAAAAGTCCATGGGGTGGCAAAGAGTCGGATGCGACTGAGCACACACACACACCATGTGCAAAAAGGTAGTTTACTATTTGGGACAAAATATTCCTAAAAATTTTTTAATTGAAAAAATATGAATTCCCTATTAATACAGTAGTATTAAAGTTTTCTTTATATGCCTTATTTTCTCACAGAATTTCAAAGACTTTTCATGTGTTATAACTGCAATTCATTTTTAAAAAATGATATGTTATTAATAAAAAGGCGATGGTAATTAAATGTAAATTCTTGTGAATGCATAATGAAGAAAAAGAACGTCCATATTTTTTGTTAGGACAACTAGAACAAGTTCCTTACTTACCAATTAATTACTTATAACTATATTTATAGTATTCTACATTAAACTGTCACTGGCAATCTCACAGACAGTAAGACAGTTTTATTAAAACTAAGCTTCACAAAGGCTAAGAATGTAATGAAGTGAGAGCTCTTAAATACTCTGGGTTACATTTTAATTGAGTCAACTCTTCTGCCAAGCACTTTGGCAAATTGGTATTCATCAAAAGCCATAAAGATGCAAATAACCCAGAAAAAGGTTATACTTGAAGATGTTAATTGTTCTTTTTGTTTTTTCCCTTTGTTTTTTTGGTAACAGCTTTATTGATATATAATTCACACCTCAGATAATTCATCTATTTAATGTGTACCATTCAATAGCTTTTAGTAACTTACTTAGAGTTTGCAACCATCACCCCAATCAACTGTAAAATATTATCATCAAAAAGAAACCCCAAAACTTTTACTCATCATTTCCCAATCACATCTCCATTCTTAGTCTTAAGCAACCACTAATCTACTTTCTGAGGCTTCCCAGGTGGCACTAGTGGCAAAGAATCCGCCTGCCAATGCAGGAGAGGTAAGAGACATGAGTTTGATCCCTGGGTCAGGGAGATAACCTGAAGGAAGACATGGCAACTCACTCAGGTATTTGTGCCTGGAGAATCCCATGGCCAGAGGATCCTGGTGAGCCATGGTCCAGAGGGTCACAATGAGTCGGACATGACTGAAGCCACTTAGCACCTGCACAATCTACTCTTGTCTACAGATTTGCCTATTCTGAACATTTCATATAAATAGAATCACTATGCTAAGTAAAAGCAGCCAGCCACAAAAGGCTGCACATTGTTTACAATGGTTATCCATGTTACACCATGTATCAGTACCTCCTTATGGCCAAATATCACTTCATTGTATAGACATTTGACCATGCATTCAGCAGTTGTGTGTGTTGTCTCCCTTTTCGGTCATTATAAATAATGCCCTTATGAACATTTACATACAAGTTTCTGCATGGACATGTTTACATTTCTTTTGACTACATACCTGGGAATGGAATTGGTATTATTCTTACAGTACTGAAAATCATAAGCAATTTCACTGTCCAACAAAGAATGGTATTATGCAAAATAAATGTTGCCTATGTTGGAAAACTCAGCAGTGGCCACAGGACTGGAAAAGGTC